>CAODLS010635793.1:0-10875 GCA_948243855.1 Flueggea neowawraea
CCACCCATGCTCTCTTTCTTAACCCAACCCAAAACCACAAGCTTTATTCCTCCAACTCAAAACCACAACATAACCTAACTCAAAACTACAAGTCTCTCAAATCTAAAACCACAACCTAACTTAACCACAAAACCCAAACCATGAAACCCAAACCACTTGTTTCTTCTTCTTACATCCTCTCTCTCTCTCTCTCTCTCTCTCTCTCTCCAGTCTCCGCCCCATCACTCCTAAACACATCTTCCTCTCTAAACCGAACGCAATCCTCTCTCCCAACACAAACCCATCCTTCTCAGTTTGGCTCTGAGACAAGACGGGCTTGAGAGTTTGCGTTAGGAGAGAGAAGTGAAGCAACAGAGATTTAGGCGACGAGGAGAGAGAAGCGAGTCGAATCTGGAACTGAAACGCGAAGAGGAAAAAGAAGTGAGGCTACGGAGATGGAGGAATTTGCTCCCATCTGGGTTTGTTGTCGCTGAGTTTCTCTTAGATCTGACTATTTCTCAAAGAACTGAACTTCTCAATCTGCTCAACTTTTGACGAAAGAAAGTTTTGCATCTCGTCTCTCACTCTGTCTCAATCGCAACTTTTGACGAAAATAGAGAAAGAAAGCACTTCGAATTCGGATCCGACTTCAAAATTGTTCTCTTTTATTGTGTATCACCGGTAATTTTGTATATCATCTTGACATACATGATTCTGTTTGTCATATATATTGAGCAGCTCAATTTTGCTTTTGGTTTGTTGGGTTTCAAGCGAGAAGAAATAGTGCGATATGTAAGTGATAAAGATTTCAACTTTCAAGAATTGTTTTTCTGTGTCTTCTCCATTTTTTGGAATTTGATTTGTTTGAAAACACAAAGAAAGGAAAGAAGAGGGTGAAAATGAAACTTTGTTAGATCTGGGTGATTTGCTTGGAGGGTAGAGAACTAACAACGCTGGAGGAGAGATGAGAACGGCAACGGAGTTTCAGAAAGCGAGACGTAAATAGTGGTAGTGGGAAAAAAGAAGAGATGAGCGTGGCTTGATGTGGTGGTAAATCAAACTGTAGCAGAAATTAAACCGAAGAATTGTTCGTTGAAATAGAAGGAAAAAAAAGAGTAATTTCTGCTTGATAATGTATGTGTGAATTTTGCAGGTATTGATTGCTATGTTATGATCTGGAAGTTGATTAGTTTGGAGACAAAGGGTGGTTCCTCTTAGGGTTGATGAGAGAGAGAGAGTTGATGAAAGAGAAAAAAACATGGTGTAATATAAGGTTAATTTCATCATAAAAATTAGCGTTTTTTTAATTTAGGTTGTCACATAAGTAAATCTGACGTATTTGTTAAACTTAACTAGAAGTTGGAGTCAAACTAACAGAAACCAGGTTAAACAATATCTCAAATGTCGGAATCACTATGGATTTCGCCTTATAAACAAATTCATAACTCGGCATTGCCAGCAGCATTATTGGAGTTCCCCATCACTCCACAAGCGAAACATGAGTGCCTCATATGCACACAATTTTGACCATGAAGTGCGCGAGAGCCTTACAGAAAGAGTAATTAAAATCAAATCCAAAAAAAATCAACTAAACCAGGGCTGCAAATTGATCATAAAGAACCAAAACAAGTTATAGCATACATCTAATTCTTGAGGAGTAAAGCCAAGGCTCAGGCACAACGAGTCATTACCATCCTGGATCATGGCATGGAATGACCTCCTGCACCCTCCCGCACAACTCTACAAATTCAGAAACCAAACAGCATGATCAAGTAATGAACTTGTATTCATGAACCACCCCTCACAAAATCACCTTACAGTGAGCATCAACAACATATGAAAAATAAAAAAGAAATATGTAAACTAAAATCTGGGTTCTTCTGTGTTTCCAAGCCTCTCCAATTCCCTTAAATTTAAAATAGCAAAAGTTCAATAAAATCAAAGCTTTTTCGCGTGTAAAATAAGCTAAAATTTAGCTTGCTAGAGCAGTATAAAGTGCTAAAACAAATCTAAAATTAAACATTGACACACTATTTAGTAGTTGAGAAAGAAGGCATACCATACCATCGGTGGTGTGGATCAATTGACAACAGGTTATTCCAGCTTAACCCGAGGTCTTGGGTTCAAATCTAAGCCTAAGCAAAAACTTCTGGGAACGCAGCAAGCCACTTGTGGGAGGTGTTCACGCTGGTGTGCCCATGATTTAAAGGCACCTTCTCCACCCAGATAAACCTTTTTTTAAAAAAAAAAAGGCATACCATAAAAGGCTACCACCATCATCTCAGAGAGAGCAAATGGAATCAAAATCATCAACATCACCAACACCATCAACATCATCGAAATCGTCAGCCCAGAGAGGTACCGGCGGCACATTATCCGCTTCAAGGTTGGGCAATGCCGCCATGACGATCTCTAAATCAACAATGTCACACAGAAACAACAACTATTAATAATTAATAATTATCAGTAATAATAATAGATTGACTAAACTTTTTTTTTTTTTTGAAGAGTAGATTGACTAAACTTAAACCCTTAAAATAGTGAGAGTGGTGAGAAATGTACGGAATCACGAGGGTTCTTGGTCGCGAACTTTGAGCATCGTGGAGGTCTAAGTTAACCTCAGGTTCGACAACCATTTAAGTCTCTTTCCTCTCCATGTTATTACGAGGTGAACTGCTATCAGTGGTAATTTGATTTTTCTGATCAGAATCCCTCTTTTGGCATTTTGAGAATAAATGCAATTTCTTTTTCCAGAATAATCAATGCATTTCCTCTCCATTTTTTTTATTTGGCTTCTTAAACAAATTATAAATACATTTTCTTTTACGATACACCAATGGTGCTTCCTCTTGTTCCTGACAACGGCGGACTGAAGACTGAACGAGTAGAACTATGAGCAGTGATTTTGTTCTAATATGTATATCTTATTGCCAACCAAAAAAATTGTTTTTATGAGTTTTGCTTTTGTTTTGTTGTGATCTGTGTGTACCTTAATTTTTTACTTGGCTTCGGTACTCAACATTAAGATATGTAAAGTTCGATTCTCTTACAGTAGCAAATAAACTTGTCAAAACAAAAACACTAATTCAACTATAACCCTCTTATTCGTCGTTAGACGTCCAAATTTCAATGGCTACTTGAGCATAAATGTAAATATGAATTTGATTACAGTCTATTTTTGCAGATTAAGTGAACATCCATGGAAGACCAATCACGATCACAAACAAAACCATATGCGTTCAAAAAGGATAGTGATATAATGATGGTTAAACTAAACTGTCATAAAGAAACTTAATCATCCATATCATTCATAATTCCATTCCACATTACAAGACAAAATATAGTGAATATGATGCCAATCTGTTAGATGATGCTTGATCATATTATACTCCACCGATTCCAGCCAAAATGGCCTCACGAACCGGCAAAAAACTTCTATCTTCAAGCAGGAAATTGTATATGATCTCTTGCTGGTGTCCCAAGTTCAGGTACTATTTCATGGTTTCTTGAAAACAAGAAAATAATACCATTTAGCAAGATTAATGCAAGCTAACAAAAAAAAATCGCAGAAAACAGCAGAAACGCAACAACACTTACAAGCAAAACATCAATGTACGATTATAGGGTAATAATTTACTCAAAGCCCGCCCTCCAACTGCATCTGCATCAACTTCTATCTGCCTATTCGAATAAGAGAATTAGTATTATGTTCCAAAACTAAGTGGTCAAAAATTAATATAATGTTATAAAGTTAAAAGAGATACCCTGGCAAGCATCTTCTGTGGTATGCTTTCGGACAACGCCTGCATACAGCAAGCTGCAGTTCCGGGAAATGTGGATTCTCTAATTCATCACACATGCAGCATTTATGAAGTGGACATATAAACGTATCTCCTGCAGCAATCGTTTGCAGACGCTCCCTAGCAGCATTGTCGTCATTCGGGTGAAGTAATTGCGCAACGCAATTTGGGTGATAAAAGTATTCACAACTATCACTAGTACACTTAAAAACCTGATGAAGAAAGACGGTGAATAATTAGAAGGGTTGCTATCTAGACAATAAGTAAAAAACAACATTAATCAACATCTTTCAATGCAATTGGCAATTCCCAGAATTCACTATAATAACTAAAGAACTTGCATAAATCCAGCAGAGCATTTAGTCGAGTTGCAAAAGTTTGATCATTTAAGGATTCCACTGCTATAGTCTTTTATTGTTTTGACAGACTAAATAATTCCGAGCTTATTATACATACAGCATTTTTCAATCAACCCCAAAATAATAAAAGAAAACGCTTGTCCCTTCTCTATTATAAACAAATCCATACCTCAGCACAGCCAGTAGCATTGTTGGAGCTCCCCAACACTCCACAAGCAAAACATTGGTGCCTCATTTACGCACAATTTTGACACACAAATGGCGCCACAGCCTAAAAGAAATAAGAGTTTAAAACAAATCCAAAAGAAATCAACTAAACAAGCACTGCAAAATTATCATCAAGAAACCAAACAAGAAGGAGCATACATTTAACTCCCATGAGTAAGTCCAAGCCTTGAACATAATGATTCTTGACCATCCTCCTTCCTGAAGTGGAATGACCTATTGCACACCCCCACAACTTTACAAATTCAGAAATCAAACAGCATAATCGAGTAATGACCTTATGTTCATGAACCTTCACTCAAAAAACCAAATTACAATGACCATAAACAACACGTAAGCATTCAAAAAGAATATAAGAAACTCAAATCTGGGTTCTTATGTGTTTCTAAGCCTCTCCAATACCCTTAAAACTAAAATAACAAAAATTCAATAAAACCAAAGCGTTTTCGAACAGATTAAAATGCTAACTGAAATTAGATACTGATACAAACTAAGTAGCGGTTGAGGAAAGAAGGCATACACTACAAGCACGCCACCGTTATCACAGAAAGCGCAAACGGAGGAATAAATAACATCATCATCGGAAAAATCAACTCCATCAGCAATATCATCAGTTTCATTATTATGTAAAATAAGGTTCAGCAACGCCGCCAACATCTCTAATTCAACAACTTCAAGCAGAGATAACAAAAATTAATGATTAAATTAATGAAAATTAACCCTATGAGTGAAATAATAAACAAATTAACTAGAGAGTATATACTGAATCGGTAGGGTTGGTGGTGGCGGTCTTTGATCTCCGTGGTGGTCGGAATTCCTAATTCTAATTCTAGTGGTAGTGGGACTCTAAATCGTAACGTGTTCCTAAGTGGATAAACTGGTCCTTCTGGCCAAAAAAAAAACTGGTCCTTATTTTCTTTTTCGGGTAATTATCCATGAGTCCCTGACGTTTGGTATAATGTTGTCCCTGTATTTTGATGGAGGAGTGATTTAGTCTCTCCCACTAATATACAGTTTAATATTTATTTGCTTTTACCAGGAATTCACTCAAGATACCAATAGGCTATAAGCTCGTACATAGATATTAATCTAATATAATTGCGACTTGTGAAGTTTTACTCTAAAAATATTAGTTTTAATAACAGAAATATCCAGATTTATTGTTAGTTTTCTATTCTTCTCTCCATTACAAATTCAAGCCGTCAATAAAATTAATAGAAACGACTGCATTCGCAACCATCAACTCAATTAGCTACAGGCAGACTACCATTAATTTAAACATGAAATAAACCAAAATTTATATTCAAATATTTTGTTTGAAAATTTGCTATTAGCAATTCTTTCGCTTACTAAATTGAAGGATACTTTCTCACATAACATTCTACTAGAGAAGAAAAAGCCAAAATGTTTTGCTCCCTCCCTCGAGTTAATTACATCCATAGTACCTGAACTTTATTAAATACTACCAAAAACTCCTTATAGTCCTTTTTGTTACAGAATGACACCTAGTATTTGCAAAATGTTTCAATGAAAGCATCAGGAGCAGTGATGGAATACTGGCCAGCAACTCCTAATTCCAGTTAGTCCATACTGGTAAGAATTAAAATTTAAAATTGCTAGTAAAATAAGACAATAGGTGGATGGAATAGCACCAATCTCCTAAAAAGCCATAAGGTTAAGGGTAATCCAAACAGGCCTTAACCAAAAAAAGGGGAGAATAAGTATTATTTACCAATCACACTCTTGCCGAACAAAAATTTTAATTAATTAACTAATTAAGTCAAAACTCTCAATTTTCCGACGTGGCAAACCGTCAGCTCAATAATCTTGCTAAACCATCCACTTCACCTACTCGCTAGAGAGATAAAGACACAACCCATAACACACAAACCTAAGAGAGAGAAAACCCAGAATCTAGAAAAAGAAAGTTCAGTTAGTTCGGTTAGTTAGTTAAAGTAGAAAACATGACAACGCAAAATGACGACGAAGAGCAGCAGATAACCCGCCTTAGAATCACTCCTCCATGACTTCTCATCATCCACCGCCGCAACTGCTCCCCCGCCAGTGCCAACACTACCTTCCTTAACCGCCGTCTTACAGTACTTGGAGTAGAAGCTTGGAGTCGACCTCTCTCACAAGTCCGACTTCATTCGTTCTCAGTTCCAACTATTTCTCTTCCAAAATGACCACTTTGCCCTCCAACAACCTCCTCCTCCTACCAGTTTCCCCGACAACACAGCCGTTTCGACCAACCACGCTGAGGTAGCGACAGCGTCAGAGCAGAGGTTAGTTGAGTCGAGTTGAGTTTTTTGAGGAAAGATTATGGCTTTCTGTTTGTTTCCGGAGAAAATTTGGGAAAGTTTGCATTTTTGATCGTCTTTGGTTGTAAATTGTGTAGTGGTGGTGCTGCTTCCGGTAAAGGCAAAAGGGGAGGTGGGCTTAACAAGCTTTGTGGTGTGTCCCCACAGCTTGAAGCTATTGTGGGTCATCCTACTCTTCCTCGTACTGAGGTTTGCTCTTGCTGTTAGAGTTGAAAGATTGGAAATTTTTAGGCTTGATTAAAAGAAAAGTATGCAGCTTTTCTAATCAAAGCCGAAAAGAGTACTTATTTTGATCTTCTTTCAAGTCAAACGGTTATTGAAGATTTAATACATTGTTTGGGTATGTGTTAGTGATTCAGTCATTGCTTTGGTTTTGCTTTGGTGTGTGACAAGATTGTGAAGCAGCTGTGGGCTTATATAAGAAAGAACAATCTTCAAGATCCTAATAACAGGAGGAAAATAATTTGCAGTGATGAGTTGCGTTTGGTGTTCGAAACGGATTGTACAGACATGTTCAAGATGAATAAGTTGTTGGCCAGACATATCATTCCTCTTGAACCCACCAGTATGTCCCTTTACTTTTTCATACTCCTATCGCATTTAATGACCTATGATTGTGGTGTGGTTGAATTCACTGTTGTGTGTATTTGCTTGTTTTGATGGTTTCAGAAAGCCCAGCAACTGCAAAGAGGCAAAGGGTTGTTGAGGAGGAGGCAGAAACAAGGCAGGCTGCTGTTCCTGCTCCTTCTGTGACGATATCAGAAGCACTGGCCAATTTTTTTGGTGTTGATGTAAGACGGATGCTTCAGTCAGAGGTCTTCACGCGATTGTGGCAATACATAAATATCAACAATTTGGAGGTATATACCAATGTTTTTCCAGTCTGTACGGGATAAAATGGGTTCATTTATTCTTCAGGACTCTTAACGTAGAGAATCCTGAGTGTCTGTTACTTGTAGTGGTCCATATTAAGTGTTGGATGATACGTGAATGAAGTTATACTTACGTTGACTCTCCCTGTTCTTTTTTATTCCTGCACAGGATCTCCTTAATCTGATGGTGATTCGTTGTGATGCTAAGCTTCAAGAGCTCTTTGGCTGCCAAACTCTCGCTGCTTCAAGGATACCAGAAGTTTTGGCACCCGATCATATATTCAGGGCATTACAGTTCCTGATCTAATCGCTGGTAAGTGCTAGTGGCTTCTGAAATTGTGCAAGCATATGCATTTGGTTGCTGGATGGAACTGGAATATATCAATAGATCAAACTTTCTTTTTCATACCTTATAATAATTATTTTTATTGATGACGACATGTTGAAGTTATATAAAAACTGCTATATATAATGTGGCCTGTTTAAGTAACAAATCATCTTTGAGCTAAAAGAATCAACTTGATTTCTACACGGCAATAGTTCCAATGAGGCAGCTAACGACCATTTACATCCTATTACATTGAGGGAAAAAGAAAAATATGTGGTTTGTGAATCATATGAGGAATTGATTAGTTCCACTTACCGCCATGACATTTTCATTTGTAAGACAGGATTATTTTCTTTGAATCAATTATTTCAGAAGCCTGATTTTCTGTTTGTCATAATATATGTAAACTAAATGCTAACTAAGCACATGTTATTGCAGATATTTGTTGTATGTATTGGCATCGTAAGGGCGCCTGTCAATGTTAGTGCAGTTACTTCACCTAAGATAGATAGCATGTTCATTCCTAGCATTGCCAAGGAAAGAATGAAAGTGTACATGAACCAATTTCTCACAGCAAGTTTTAGTTTGTAATTGGTACCCACAGACGACAGTTGAGAGTTCTAACGTCTCTGGCTAGATTAACCATTGGATCATCTAATTCTAGTATGTACAAGTCAGCCATTGAGAAATCATTATTGTGCAAGTAATAATTTTACTATGTTGGGTTATGAATAGAGTAAATAATCTAAGGTTTGTATCGTCACGGCCTGGTTTAGGACTTGGAATTTATGAGGATGATTCTGCTGATAATGCAGAGGAATGCCTATAAGTTCTTATAATTTATAAGGACAAGTTCAGCATCTCATGTACATGTGTATTTATGTTGTCTTTGGTCATTGTCTTGATCTTCTGGTTCTGTAAATGCTGTAATATTCCTCGGGATTCTCCTTGTTATTTAACTGATTATACGTTTTACATAAATGATAAACTATTCTGTATGAAAAATACCAAACTCTCTCTCTCTCTCTCTCTCTCTCAGGACAATTTGGTTCGGCTTTCCCGCCCGTGACATCTTGTTGAGCATACTGTTGTTGATATTTGATACAAGGAATAATATATTTTGGTCACTGAAAGAACAGCATACTTTATTGGCTTTTTCTTTAGGTCTCATATAAATTTATCAGAATTTGTATGATAGTCTTAACATGTTTCTGTCACTTCTCGAATAAACAATGCAGTTGTTTTCATCTTCTATTGGAAATCAAACGTTAGCTTTTAACATTAGAGAAGACTCTGAAATTGGTAAACTACAAGTACAAGCCTAAAAGTGAGTGAAATGCAATCGTAGTTGTGCATATTTTAGACGTATAGAGTGAATTATTCTGCAAGGATTCATGCTTTGATTCCATTTCCAAAATTTCAAATAGGTTAAAAAAAATTGTAAAACCTCCCGTGACTTGCCATGGACTGTAGTCACATGACATACCTAAGCACCAGAGAAAAATATACACGACCAACCAAGATGACCCTTTGAACTTCCCTATATATATTGCCTTCAAACACAAGAAATTTTCAGAGTTGTATTATTGCATTAGCGATGGCTACAACTAGCGGAAATGGCCTGATGATGTTTTTGGTTCTATTGTTGCTCATTGCAATGATGAGTGGAGCCAGATCAGTAACAATATGTGACATAGACACAGCCAATCTGAATGAATGCCGGCAGCAGTTACCGGCAAGTCGCCTTCGCGGCCGACGTGCAAGTGCTGCCGTGTTATCCGTCGTGCCAACTTGCCTTGTCTGTGCAATTTCAAATCCGTGCTTCCATCATTTGGAATCAACACTGCTCGTGCCATGGCATTGCCTAAGAAATGTGGCATCAAACCACCACCAGATTGTCGATGTAAGTTGCTGAAAATTTTTATTAGTCCACGACTATAGTCCAACAAACGTAAAAACCGATTCTAACAGTCGACTTTTGGTTGATCTGCAGTGGATTAATGGCTCTTCAGCTATAATCAGTCTCAAGTGACGGTCTTCAGGGCATTTATTTCTTCCAGTAAATAATTTTTTTATTTACTGAATTGTTGAGATGGAAAATATATAAGTTACTCAATTATTGAGGTGGCAGGTGTATCAACCTCTTGAAGAGGTTTATGGAGTAAAGATGCTCTCATACGCATGCACATTAAGTCTCTCGAAAGACGTGCCACTGTCTGTGTTCTTTTATTATGCAATCTACCTATCTGCAATCTACTAATCTATCAACCAGTCTATCACTTGTCCAACATTTCAGCAATTGTTTTTTTGGCATATACACAACATTGTCCCTCTGTTAGAGGTGTTCCAGAAATGTCTTGAGACCGAATAAATAGTTCCACCAACAAATGGATTGGATCAAAGTGGAAAATAGTCCAAGTTAAACCTTTTATAAACAAAGTTCAGTCGATCAGGATTTTCTGAACATACGACTGTTCTTTTAATTCCTGATAAAAAGAAACTTGACTATCAACTGCTATCCGAGTTGCAACTTCTGATATACTACATTGAGGGACGAAAGCTGAAGTTGCAATGGAACTAGTGCCTCTTATTACAGGCATCCTGGCGACAACTCTTTTTCCTATTTTCACAGCAGAATTCTAGGCATCCTGGTAGCAACTCTTTTTCACATTTTTGCAGCAGAATTTAGTTTCAATGTATAAGGTCTTTGTTTAACATTCTGATGGTGTTGGACTGCTGAGAGGGCCTCCGAACATCGGTCTCATGTAGGCATAATCAAACTTCCTCCAGTAGTAATGTATAATGTATACAGGCATATCAATTAGCATAGTTATACTATCTTTCGCGCGAAGTAGGTTCGTAGAAGAAGATTCCTCAGGGTTTAGCAAAGGCAGGGTCAGGTCCTCGTTTGTGTATTTCGGCTCCTTATTTCTTTGATTACTCGGACGGTGTGGAATCAAATAACTTATAAGTGGCTTTGTCAGAAAACCA
>CAODLS010635880.1:0-11545 GCA_948243855.1 Flueggea neowawraea
GATTATCAGATCTGTATAAAATTCTGAATAAATTGTTAGTAAAATATTATGTATGAAATTATGTACAGTCTGGATAATATGAAACAGTATAAAACGCTGGATGTATTGTCTGGTCCTTTGCCTAATATGGATTTCATCTGACTGTATGTTGTCTACTCTAGATGCAAAAATATTTTCTGAAATGTTTTGAACTTTACTAGTATGTATAACGAGTGTATATACATATAACTGTATATATTGCATGTGAGAGCTTTCTAAATATTTTCAAAACAGTTTATGTGAGGTCCTAGAGGCATTCTGGAGCGTCATTCGTCACTGAGCTTTCTCACCCCCTTAATATTTTTAGGTGATTCAGCTTCCGTGCTCAATGGAGTCTTCGAGTAGCAGTGATAACCTTTTGATCGGGTTTCTAGTTAGTATGTTTGGTTAGGTGCTCCACACCGAGGGTTTGAGTTCCACTATTTGGGTTTCACTATTTGGTTTTTCGTTTGCATTAATAATTTGAACGAATGTGTTTGTATATATATATATATATACATACATAATTATATTCTTTATATTTTTATTTATAACATTTCTGTTTTAATTTATGAAACTAAAATGTTTGCTAAATTGGATAATTATTAAAATGAATAATTGGGTAGAGTTTCTGAGTACTTTGAGGCTTGTGCGAGATGGGCTGAGCTTCCACAGATGGTCCATCTTGTACGTCGGTCATGGTCCGAAAACGGGTCATGACAGATAGGGACGACAACGACAATGCCATCGCGATAGAGGAGCTCTTCGATTCCAGATTGTGTTGAGCTTGAGTGACGGTCGAGACGACAGAGCTTCGATTCCAGAGGAGCTATTCGATTCTAGATGTCAGCTTGAGCTTGAGCTTGGCATCGACTAGGGTTTGGCCGACAGAGAGAGGAAGAGAGGAGGAGGAGGAGGAGGAGAGAGAGAGAGAGAGGCGAGATGAATGGACTAGAAATTGAGATTTATGAGAGACAGAGAATGTGGCAATTGTGAGAACGTGTTTCAATGTGCTAGCAATTGTGAAACAAGTTTCAAGCGTGTTTTTGTTTTTAAAATATTAAAATTTATGTGATATTTGTAAGAATTAGGAATTTAATTGGGACAACCTGCATAATTAACTCTATTTAAATACATTCTCTACCATCAGGATAGGACAAGACATGACCAGACAAGACAAAGATAAAGAAGAAAATCAAAAACACATCATGAATGGCTATGAATCAAGGTATGCTTCCGAAATCTCCTCTTCTCGAACAACTCTCTGGGCAAGTCAAGGTTTTACACATGCTTATATGTTTAGTGTGCTTCAAAGCACCATATATCAATCCTTTTAGTCTTTCCCATGTTTAACTCATAGAAATTTGTGTGCAAATTTTGAAATTTGTTCTTACAACATATTAACTTTAATTATCATCTTCTTGTGTGTTCTCTCTTTGTTTCAAAATTCCTAACAGATTTAAATGATTTTAGCTTGAAGTAGATGAGAAAATGAATCCTTGCGGTTTTCTCTTTTGTGTCTACCCCATTGCTTTTTTGTTGTTGGAGTGTTTTTACACATGTTAAAGTCATAATTTGTTGAAATCATATTGAGTCGAGTATTAAATGCGGTTAGACTTGAGTGGCCCGAGTCGCTCCTTGAGAATGCAAGTCCTCTACTCTCTATACTAATTTGCTTGCGTTTGCTTCAAAATCCTTCTTGACGGATACGCATGCTTCTTCTAAAAATGGAGTCAATCTTTGAATGATATCACATTTTTTTACCATTAAAACATCTAAGAACGACTAATGAAAATTACTAAGATTGGGGAACTAAACTCCTCCACAGCAAATAGTTTACGACTTGGGAGTCCTGACAACCAAAGCTAAAAGTTTCATGAGAGAACTAATAGGAGAAACCTTTGTTCATGTATTATCAGAAACCTTTGATTCAATGTAGCCGATATCAATGAACAAGAAGGCTTCTTTTCAGCATTGAACTAGAATACAATATAAGATACTTCTTCATCTATTCATTTCTGGAATTCCGACCTAAAAACTAATAGGAGAAACCTTTGTTCATTTATTTTCAGAAATTCCATGTTCTAGGATCAATAGCACCAAAGTCCCATAACTCATGTTCTATCTCTTCTTCGCTTGTCGATCCTTGAATATACCTGTTCAGTCTCTCTCTCACTTTTGTTGCTCCAAATCCAACATTAGATTCCCTCATCTACACACACAAAAAATAAATAAAAAATGAAGACACAATTTTACTTGTCAAATTATTGCTCCCCATTTGCCTAGGAAACTACTATTTTTGTGTATTTTTTTAAAATTCTGTCAAATCAATATTAAAGTACCAATGGCATTACCACTAATTAAATGCTACTGAATGAATAACATATATGAAAACTAAAGACTAGTAAATATCAACTTGGAATGATATTAATTGGAGATTTCTCCAGTACTATTAGGTTGAGAGTTTAATTTTTGGTTAAAAGTAAATAAAATAACTTAAAGGGAAAAAAAACCTTGGCATGCACTACGTGAAAACTTGAATTTCCAACGACTGAAAAACTAGCATTAACAACTTCAACACTCTCTTCATGGAGAATCCGAATAACTTCATTGAACATGAACTGAGTATCTAGCCCAGTTACCAACACGACCTCAAGAGCAGAACCCATTTCTTTAATCTCTAGTTGAGGTGATCTTGAACTTGATGTAGACTCCTCACAACCATACGACCTTTTCCTACCTGTTAACCTCTCTTTCTTTTCCTTTGATTTCTTCAACCTTTCTTCGAGACTTTTAATGTAGTTTATTGCTTCATCTATTTGATCAGGAAGAGAAAGTGATTCCTGAATCCAAATTAAGCAATATTTTTTTGTTAGAATCACAATTATTCATACCGACTGTTTATAAACAACATTATTCCACCTTTGTTTTGGATAAGTAACATTATTTGAACCTTAAAGAAAACATTATAGTTTTAAACGCGCATTTAATATAAGCTAACAATTTTTAACACGATTGTATGACTACTGAGTACATGATTACAATATAACGCGATTTACATAAATTTAATTTTTGTTATATTTATGGCACATCTAATGAGACAGGTAACATGATTATGACGCATCAATGCAAATTGCCACTTGATCTCCTATCTGCTCAGAAAATCGCTTCTTACAAACCATTATGTAAAATAATAATGAAGATAAGTTTCAATGCCGTCGTATTGTGATTTGGGAGGAGAGAATTGAGCTTGGAGAAAAGAGTCTTCATTTGATTTCTCCTATTCTTCTCAATAACTTTCCTCTCAATTTTTGTTGAAGAAGAAGAAGATCGACTAAACTCCATTATTTTTCCTTGAATATTGACCAAGATCACTTCCAGAAACGACGAGAATGTCAGGTGTGAATTAATATGTCAATTGTTGGTCCCTTTATATGAGAACTACACCAAGTGTAGACATTGAAGCAACAAAAAAGCCAAAAAGTGAGTGTGTGCTTATATGATAGATTGATGAGGCAATATGAAATGGTCATCTAGTGGACGTCAGTGTCATACATCAGCTGCCAATTTAGAATATGCTGTATTTCGAATACATACACGTGGATTATTATATAGTTTTGAGTTTGTATTTACATATTAATTTGGTTGACCGCAAAGAGAGAATCAAATTTATAAGACTAGAATTGAAAGGGAATTTCATTGTTTGATAATATATTGATGTTCTCCAAAAAAGAAAGAAAGGAATAGTGTGTTAATTTGATTGAAAGATTGATTTTTTGGTTAAAAAATCGAACCAATAAGATGCTTGAGGTCTACAAGTATGCCCAAAGACAAAGTAAGTTTGGATAGGAATTTAACTTAACCAATTTTTTTCTCTAGGATGCTTGAATTTACAAACTTTAAAATTTAAGTACTGTAAAATAAGAGCATCTCCATAAAACCAATATAAGACCCATTTAATAAATTAATAGTGTAATAATTTGATTATTTTTTGAAATTACTTATGTGTATCATTAAATAAGTTAATCGAATCTTGTTTTAAATGGGTTAAACGTGTTTTGTTGTGTCAATAGATGTAAATAAATTAAACGTATCTTATCATGTCAATTGACTTATTTAGATAAACGTATTAATTTTGTCGTGTTACACGTATAATAAACGGGTTGTTTTGATTGATGAATTATGACATGTTTATTAATCGTGTTGTATTCTTGTTGTGTCCAATCGTATCATCTTAATATGTCATATTAAGAAACAAATAAGAAATTTTTCTTTGTGGTTATGTGCAATTGCGTGAGAGAACCAATGTCATCCACGAATACATAGGCTGACATGAATTGCGACTTGTATAATTAAGAAATCATTGTAGCAATTATAAATTTGTTAATTTTTTAATTAAGTAGTGTTTTAATAAAGTACTAAATCTAGGGATGATAATTTGCATTCTACCTGACGGATACCGACCATACCTGTATTCAGTCAACATGGGTATTATCCGCTTTGATTGGATATGAGTAAGGGTACAGACATGGATAATAACCGTATTTTACTATACAGGTACATATAGGATACGAATATGAGAATATCCTACCCATACACGTACCATTACCCTTACCCGGATAAAGTTTTCATCAAGTGATAACTTATCACATTATTATTTCATTAAAAACATTCATTTGCAAATTATAATTTTTATATTATGTTGTATGAATATAATATTTCATATTGTCTCGCGGATTTTTTTAATCTATTATTTTAAATTAGTAATATATTATTTTTAAAATTAATTAACTAAATTTATAACATGAGTAAATGGGTACCTTACAGGTAAATAAATATCTTGTGGTTAGGGTACGAGTGATAATTTTTGTCATCTACATAAGTACGATTAAAGTACGAGTATATAATATAAACAACATATACGAATAAAGGTATTAATATACCTTACCCATTGTAATTCCTAACTAAATTATAAAATTAATTGAAATTTAGATTTTGTCCTTTCAAGTGTAATTTAAAAGGAGAGAATTTGAAACCTTTTGGACATACTAAGGGTATCTCCAATGGAGAACTAATGGGAATCCATTGATTTCCCGTTGTCATTGGTCCCTGTTGTGGGACCAATGAAAATTTAATTTTGTGGGGCAGATTGCAGATTAGGGTGGCCCACAAGCGGGACTCACTGACAGTGAGCCCAACCTTTATAAAATAAATTATTATTTTTTTAATTGGGCCTTGTTTACAGTGGTCACATTGATCCTTGTAAAAAAGGCTATGAGAAATGGGTTCCCATTTTTTTTCTAATTTTTTAATTTGATTATTTTTTCTTTATATATAATTGTTTCACTTTGTATTTCAATTTCATTTTATCTCTAATTCCTTTCATCTAAAATCAATCTTCAATTCTACCAATTTTCAAGATCTCAATTCAAATAATTTATCAATCTCTCAAAATTGGTTGTAAATTTAATTCTTATTTTTTGCATGAAAGGTTGGAGTCATCAGAATCAGTGGTGTACCGTAGCATCCCAACTAGGTTGACACCCTACTAGTATCTGCATCACTTTCCAATGCTCCAGTGTATTATTAATCCCAAAAAGAAAATTCGTACAACAATGTCAATAATTCGGAGCTACCTAATACGATAGTTCTCCCTGAATGAAAAATCATCATACACAAGAGTGTTACAAAAATTAGGAAAAGAATTCCACCAGTGCAAACCCAAATTGTGAGCACCAAAGTTAGCAAGACTGTCCGCCACCTTATTGCCTTCCCTGAAAAGATGAGAGACAACAACATTCATATGCTCAAAAAGGCTAAGACACTCAGACCATTGAAGACGGCAACACCAGGGAACTTCCAAGGAGCGTGATTTGAAAAGATTAACCGCATAAGTGGAGTCACTCTCCAACCAAAGATTATGCCAACCACGCTCTGCCACTATCATAATGGCTAAAACGGTTGCCTTAAGCTCAAAGATGAATGCAGGAGCGATGCCAGTAGAGAAGGCAAATGCCCCTTGAGAAAAACATCTGGCGTTCCTAAAAACCCCCCTGCAACTGCGGAGACAAGGGTGCCAGATGCCGAACCATCCATATTAACCTTAATCCAGTTGGTTTGTGGTGGTTACCAGATCACAGACAAAATGTTAGGTGCCTTCCAAGGGATGCCATCTATGCCCATATTTATGAAAAATTGCAAATCCTCTATAGTCCCATTCATATTCCCAATACAAAAAACACTAGCTTTACGAATACACTTCCAAAGCACTCTAAGCATATTGTAAATGCTTAGCTGCTGGCTTTGAAAAATAGCTTCATTCCGAGTCTTCCAGATAATCCATAAAGCGCTTACCACAGCCACATTACAAAAAACTTTAATCTGTGAGCTGGCCTTAGAAGACATTGCAGCCTGAATAAGCTCTTTCAGGGTCCCATCCATCTTAACCCGCAAAGCAAAAAGAGAGGAGACAACATTCCAAATCTATAAAGCAAATGGACAAGAAATGAATAAATACTGCAGAGACTCACCACTCATTCGACATAATGCGCACCTTGAGGGGAACTAAAAACCTTTTTTCTGTAATTTATCCTCAGTTGGCAAATAACCAAGAAAGGCACACCATCCCAAAGTAGATCTAGAAGGAGGAATGTACCATTTCCACAGAAGGAAATTCCAATCAACAACCTCATGATAGCCATGTCTGAGCTGATAATATCCCTTTACAGAAAATGCGCCAGAGGTGGCATAATGCCATAAACAAATATCCCTTACTTCCTTCGAGAACCGAACTCCCTCCACGGCTTCACCAACTTTAGCACTCAAAGACTTGGGAACGGCCCATCTGCCATTATCAATGAATCTTTACACACTATCGGTTAAATGTCGTTGCTGCCGTGTGGTATGTTTAAATGTTGTGCAATTGATGGCTGCAACCAAGTTCCAGTCCATAAATTTAGATCTGATTCACTAGTAAGTAGCCAAGCAAAATTCGCTCTTAAATTCACAAATGCTATCGAATGGAGCACCAGATGGTGGACCAAAAATAAGACAACTTTAGAAGCCCGAAAGGAAGCAAAAATATCGAATCAAACACTCTCAAAGTCAAAGCCTGCCTAATTATAAATCGCCAAGCTAGGGAACCCAGTATAGCCTCATTCATACACCTCAGGTCTTTCAAGCCAAGTCCACCCTCCTTAGTTGAAACACAACACCGGGCCCAAGGAAAGTGATCAGCTTTTGGGAGACCGTAGAACCTGTCCAGATGAAGTTTTTGATTTGCCTGTTGAGTTTAGCAATCATCAATTTTGGCCATTTGTAAACCGCGAAAGAATGAAGCAAGGAACTCTGTATGACTGAAGAAACCAAGCTCACTCGGCCAGCCAGAGAAAGTGAAGAACCTTTCCATGCATTGAATTTACTAGAGATACGATCTTCTAACGGTTGTAAACATTTCTGCAGCGGTGCCCTCAGGAAAACAGGGACCCCCAGATACGTGAAAGTCATAAAGCCACATTTCAGAGCCCTCATAGCCATTAATGAAGCAGCACGACGCGTTGTCACTACCTTCCCAAAGAAAATATCAGACTTCGTCCAGTTAACCACTTAACCCGACAAATCCCCATAAAAGTCAAACAGTTCCAGAATGGCGTCCATATTCCTCCTCGTGGCTTTAACAAACAATATCACATCATCCGCATAAAAAATATGAGTAACAAAATTCGTAGCTCCAGAGTATCCCATCGGCTGAATCTTGTCCTCCTCCACTATAGAAGAAATGTATCTACTCAAGAAGTCCTCTTCCAGGCAAAATAATAACGGAGAAAGCAGGCACCCTTGCCGGACACCCTTAGAGCAACCAAAATATCCATTGGATTGACCATTAACGAAAACCGACAAATGGGCCGAGGAGAAGAGCTCCAGAATGAGGGAGCGAAAGCGCAAAGAAAACTCATACGCCTCAAGAACCTTAAAAAAGAAATTCCAACTAACCGTGTCGAAGGCTTTGCGGATGTCAATCTTAAAAGCCATATTCCCTCCAAAGCACTTTTTATCTAGCAAGTTAACCCTTTCTGAAGCCAAAGCAATACAATCCAAGATTCTCCGACCCTGGATGAACCCTAATTGCTGAGGGGAGATCACCCGAAAAGCCACTGAAGCAAGACAATCAGCTAGAATCTTAGTGATAATCTTATAACAGAAATTGCTAAGCACAATGGGGCAGTACTGAGCCATAAATATAGCCTCTTGTACCTTAGGAATTAACACCATCAGACTCGAATTTCATCCCGGAGTGATAAGGCCACCAACAAAGAATTGTTTAATGTCTTTACAAAGGTCTTCCTGACCACATCCCAGAATGTACGAAAGCAAGCCCTAGTGAAGCCATCCCACCCCGGCGAACTAGACGGATCCATATGGAAGACAGCAGCGCGGATCTCATCAATAGTGGGAACATCAGATAAAGCAGTGTTTTTTGAGTCATTCGCTAAGGACGACACAATTTGCTTCACTACAGAAAGATCTTATAGTCTCCCTGGCTGAGCTATAAATAAAGTACTGTAGAAATCCACAATATGGCTAGAAATTAGAGCATTATCTTCCACCAAGGAATCACCTATCTACAAAACAGAAATATTAGCAAAGGGCTTTCGTGTAGAATGAACTCTGTGAAAGAACTCAGTATTTATTCCCTAGACTCTAGCCATTTAACCTTGCTTTTCTCTCTATAGAACACCTTCTTCTGTTGTAAACACCCCTCCAGCCAAGAATGAGCCTGCAACTCGAATAAAGAGAGCTCCTCAGAAAATCCCTCAGAAGCCAGCCGATTTTGAATACTCTGCAAGTGCTCTTCAACTTGGCTAATGTTAACATCCAAGTGACCAAAAACTTCCTTATTCCATACCCGTAGAGCCTGCCGTAGCCTTTTTAATTTGGCTGTGAACAATGGAAAAGGCGGCAAGTTAGGGCCTGACTCAGTCCAATTTCCCACAATAAAGTCTTTAAGATCAGGGTGGGATAAACACACAGTTTGAAAACAAGTGTCCAATAAGTGGCGAATGATCAGAGTTGTGTCTGGCCAACACAACACAAGAGACAATATGCCATTCATTTAAAAACGGTGAAGAAGCTAAAACCCTGTCCAATAAACCTTCAACCCGAGAAGCACCACCACGACCATTACACCAAGTAAACTTAACTCCCTTATGAGGAAGCTAAACTAGATCATTACCGTCAATGAACAAATTAAAATCACGGCATGAGGGAGTGGGTGGCGGCAACCCAATTTTCTCATGCGCCCCCCTTAGTGCATTGAAATCACCCATAACCATTCGGGGTCCTGATGGATTAGCGAAATTAGTCAAGTCATCCTAAAGAGAGAGGCGACGATTCTGCCATACACTCGCGTACACAAAAGAACACTTTGACGACAGAACTGCAAACACAAAGATCAAAATAAATATGTTGGCCAGTACAAACCAAACCCACATGCAATTGAATGTCCTTACTGATCAGTACCCAAAGCGAAGATGGATCCCTTGTATTGGTTGACAATAAACGCAAACCCAGAGCCTTCCAAAAACGAGCAGGCACCACCGAAAAATCCACCGTAGGCTCTGAAAGACATAAAATAACCGATATGTTGAAAGAACATATATTGTATAAATGCTGCTGAGTATCAGGGTTTCCAATGCCCGGCAATTCCAAAATAGAATCTTCATAAAAAATGAGTCGGTTGTCGGCCTAGCTTCGGAGAAAGCTGTGGACAGAAACTAGTATGTCGTTTAGCCGCATTCTGAGTAATCCTTTTATTATGATTCTTCCATTTCCCCTCTTCCTTGTGTGCCTCATCTGCCCACGAAGTCCCATCATTATCTTCCTTGTGAGGCTTAAAACCCGAAGTATCGACAGACGCCTGGGGCAAGGTTTGCTCGTGAGAATTCTAGTGCCTTGTCGTCACAAGCTGAACAGGTTCCTTATCGGCCACATCCGTACGTAATACAATGTTATCCTCACTAACCAGAGTCTGCTCATTTTGGGGAACAGTGACATGAGGCTTCACACTTGCTGCTTCTACAGTCTCACCAACCGTTATGTTGATTAACCTTGGAGGCTGCAGTTCATTTATATCATGTCTCAGTGCGTCATTGCCTACTGGCACATCAGTTGGTTTAGCCACCCAGACTTGTCCCCTCAGATAGTAAAAGGGTTGGTCGTGGATGCTGCTTAACCTGACGTGTTTCAATCGGCCTGTTCAGTCTGCATGCCGAAGAAAAATGCCCAATACAAGAACATGTTGTACAAAATTCAGGCACGCTTTCATAAACCACTTCCACAAAGAAGCTTTTCTCTATTTTTTCCAACAGAATACTCTCTGGCAAAGCCGTAGCAAGATCAACCTCAACTAGAAGTCGAGCATAATGCCCAAGGTCACCCTGTAAAGTGGCTTGATCGATTTTTAATGGTGAACCCACCCCTTTAGCGATGTCAACCAAAAGTTATGGATGCTAATATTCCCAAGGAAGTTTGAGCAACCTAATCCAAACCTGAGTGGTGGTAAGATGTTGAGCATTTGGATCAAAATCTGGAGACCAATTCTATAGGCGGAGAGTACCGGGCTTCAGTGAGATTGCACCCCTACTGAGAATGCATGCTTTATCTGCTGACGTCGAAAGGATGATATGGTAGATTTCCCACCCAAGAGAGATTAAACGCCAGGAGCTCAAACCCCAAATTGATGACAGCTTTAATTTCAGCTCTT
The DNA here is from genome assembly GCA_948243855.1 of Flueggea neowawraea. NCBI lineage: Eukaryota > Viridiplantae > Streptophyta > Magnoliopsida > Malpighiales > Phyllanthaceae > Flueggea > Flueggea neowawraea. The sequence continues at coordinate 10,781 of CAODLS010635880.1, forward strand.
GAACCTTTCATGGCTGCTCTCCACGTACTAGAAAGATCCAAACAATTAGGGCATTGTTACAAATTTGGTCACTTTCAGCATAGACCTTCTCATTGATTCGGACCGAGACGAGACCACCTTTATTTTCTGGGAAGGCAAAAGCAGAAGGAAGAGCAGTGGTCGATCCCTGGACCACCGCCGCAAAAGGCCTGGTCTGAAGAGACGGCGCGGCAAGAACCGAGTTGGTTGAAGCAGTGTCAGATTGTGCCCTAGCTGCCACCAGATGAGAAGGAATGGACGACCGTACAAAAAGTTCTGATATACCCAAGTAGTCGTCAAGAACAACAGATGCTAAAGGTATGAGGGGGGCCAATGAAGCTGCCATGATCGGAGAAGGGAAGAAAAATGCGTGCCGGAGAAGAAACTAGGAACCAGAAAAGCTGGAGCGCGCATGTTGGGAAAAATATGGTGGCGGCCGTAATTTTAATTCTTATTATAATTTATTAGTTTTAAATTATATTTTCTTAATGTTATTTTATTCTTATTTTATAATTTTAATTTTGAAATGGAATTTTTTTCTTAACGTTAATTTATAATTTTTAAATGCAATTTTATTTTTAACTTTAATTTATAATTTTTAAATACAATTTAATTTTTAATGTCAATTTACTTTTTATGTAATTTTAATTTTAAACATGATTTAATTTTAATATTAATTATTATTTTGATAGAATTTTTTTTGGTATTATTCATTAAAAATATAGTATTTTGTTAATTAAAAATATA
>CAODLS010635896.1:0-11259 GCA_948243855.1 Flueggea neowawraea
ATGTACAAGTTTTTTCATCTCATGTTCTTCCGGTTGGAATTTGAAAAGTACACCATCGTATGTGAATTGGTGATGCAAGTAGTAGTTATATTTCACATTGCTTTCCAGATTTTATTTTTTAAAGTTTCCAACTCAGAGTACTGCTTCTCTGTCTGCTTGGTTAACAAACAGCGATTTGTTTTGCAGTGTGTCAGAAGACTGGGCTTATGCCACAAATCGGTTGATTGAGAAGGTATGCTTCATGTTAGAATTGTTTTGTAATGTAATAATCTTTTCTCTGGACGTTGGGTGTTGGGAACTGATTCTGATTCATTCATCTCGGATATCAGGTTGAAGACAATGAAATGATTGAATTGCAGCCAAGGCTTCGTTCCAAGAGGAGACTGATATTGACAGCACAACTTATGCAACACCTGTTTAGTGCTGGACCAGCATCCGTTCTTTGCATGGACTCTGCTTCAAGCTACCATATCTTATCATATTTCACTGCAAGATTGTCACTTGGGGATGCTTGTAGCCTTGCCCACTGCAAGAGAAGTGATTTATTGACGTGCGCAAATGACAGTGACGTGTGAGTAGTCATTAATTGCCAGAAACATAGATTGCTAAATAATAGAATGATTGTGGTCTAAACCCTTTACCTTTTCGCCCACAAAACTTAGTAATTTTGTATCAATGTTGTCCAGGAATTCAGAGAAGCTCAACAATTCTGAGGGAAGTGGTGATCAGCAGATGTCAGAAATTGTGGAAGCATTTATTGATAGAGCAAAGAAGCTGGAACAGGAATTCTACAGGTATGTCAGAGCTTTCCCAGTGACACGGAAAAGTTATATTTGAAAATCGATGGATTAATTACATTTTTCAAATGCAGGTTGGACAAGGCAGCATCAGTTGTCGACATAAGAGTGGATTTTCAGGAGCTGGAAAAGTTTTCTGTTATCAACCGATTTGTCAAGTTTCATACTCGTGGACAACCAGACGCTTCTGGAACTTCATTGTCTGGTGCGCCAAGACCAATGGCCGAGAAATATGTCACAGCATTTCCAATGCCGAAAGTTGTACCCGAGGAAGTACAATGTCTTTCACTATGATCATCAACTAATATATCACTGACTGGATCCTCTTCCATCTTCATTCTGCATTCCACATCCTCCTCGATGCCTTCTACTCTGCTTGCAGGGGCATGCAAGACAGGACCCTGACTCAATGGAATGCGAAATCAGTCAACTTAAAGTAACCAAGGCCTCTCCTCCATTTTTAAATTTGAGGCCGAACCGTTGTCATTTTTGGGAAAAGTATATATTATTTTTGTATATTTCCATGGAATTCCCTGGAGAATAGGGAGTTTTCAAATTAACCTTTTCTTTTTGGTCCATTACAGAGCAAAAGGATCAGTAGTGTGGATGTTCTCCAGTTGTTGTTACATGAAATTTAGTTGAATTGTAGCTTCATGTGATCTTAACCTGCAAATTTCTTCCATACCCTTTTCTGTTAATTCCTCTCCAAATCTTTCTATCTATCATAAGGAAAAACCAATCAAGCTTTTCGCACAATTGGTTGAAAATTTTGTCCTATCAGTGCATTTCTCAGAGAGTGGATTTCATGTGGTCATTTATATTATCATGATGGTTGTCCTAGTCTTGTCACATGTTGCACAAGAAAAGAGATCTCACTTTACAAACAAAAACAAACAAACGTACGCAATCTAATCTCTTGTTTTGTTCGGAAAGTACGAAGTATCAGACATTGATTCTGTTGACCCGAACTGTCACAATAGTTTTGTGAATATGATGGAGTAAAAGACAAGACAACACTTTCCACGACAACAAAAGGCATGTCATTTTTTGGGACTTTGGAAGGGAATTTTAACTACTACCCTGAAGAAAGAAGCAGTGCCACGTCAGCAGTCCTTATGTGTCTCTGTGATCAACTTTCTTAATTAACTACCTTGTATCTTTGCTGTCAGTATCAGTATCTGATCCTGCATTCATGATCATTGGAAAGTGATGTGAGAAAGCTGAAAAAACACACGACACACATTACTATCCAATTCTTTGTTTTTATTAAGAACCTGAATCAATAAAGAACTAGATGCAAAAGACCAGTCAATTATTTTATAAATAATAAATAATAATTTTGTGGGGTTGGTTTTTGTATATTACTACTACTAAAGAGAGTTGCGATAGGTGGGCAAGAAAGTCCTCCATTGCTGACAACAATTCTTGGTGGGTAATATGTTGTCAAACATGCCAACATTCTCCAATGAAATCTAAATTATAACCATGTACTTATATTTTTAATTTTTTTTTGGGGATTGAAGTTTCCATCATCACCACGTGGTTATTCATGCATTATGGGTCCCCAACACAATGGCCTAATGAAAGGGCTATTCCAATTATTTCTGTGTTTGTGCATTGGGTTAATAATAATAATTATGATTTCATGACATATTGATACTGTGACAGTGGTCCTATTATTTGTTCCTTTGCTCATACAAAATGGCTTTCAGATGAACTTCTATTTTCTTGGCCATATATATGACCCTTTTCAAATGACAAGATCATGGTGATTTAGATCTACAAAATTGCAATATCCTTTCTGTTTACAAAGTGACATTCGGACCCAAGTCCAATGAGCCAAGTTGAATTCGTAAATCCTATGGAGCGAGTCTATCCCTGAAGATTCATGGTCCAATAGTGTGAACTCTTTAGGAAGCTGTAGTCTAAGAGGTTGACTCTTTCAAGATCTTTATTAAAGAAATGTTATAGTTGGCACTAAATAGTTGACAACTCTAAGGGAGTACGACCACCAGGAGAGTTGACATTGGAGGAATATCTCCTCTAAAAAACTAAAAATTATATTCAAATGAAAGTGACAACAAATCACACCAAGGTAAAAGAGTTCATTTCGGGAAATGATAAGCTCTTTGCAAAGTTAGAATCCCCATAAGGAGGAAAATAACCACAAAGGAAAAGAAAATCACAATGATATTGGTGAGCTAATTGTAGAGAAGTTAACTGTTTAATTCCAGGAGGTTTAATTGCTGGGAGCCGACCATCAAGGGATTTCATACAGTTAATAAGAACACATCAAGCCTAATTACAGGAGCAGCTAGCAAGAGATTGACTCAAGAAACACTATAAAAACTTATTAAAAGGACAGTTGGGAGGACTTTTCACCTTTTAAATTATATTATACTTCACCCTCATGCGTTTTATCTTTTAGCTCTTAGCCCTCTTTGCTATGTAGGCTTTATTCACTATCATCATCAACTCTCTTGTAATTTTGTCATCAATTAATATAGTCGTTGTGTTTTTGTAGATTGTGTCAAAGAAGTAAAGAACCCTTATAATGATTTTAGTGTCTCGCTCTTTTTGTTTGATAGATTTTATATCGCTTGAGTCATTGCTTACTTTGGTTTAGGAACACCTAAATTTCTTGGCACACTCCTCTTACTCCCAAGAACACATTGTTTTCCTAACCCCAAATAGTAGGAAACACTTTCAACTCATGAGAATAACTCAACCATAATTATATATAATTCCAAGTGTGATATTGTGATATTCAAGAGTCCGAAGATTTACAAAAGGGTGGGGATAAAATCTTTACTGCCTTTAATAATTTTGCTTAACCTTAATAATATTAACCATTCAACCAATACGTTGTTACTTAATTTTAACATTGCCATTTATGAAATTAGAGCTTTAGCTATACACACTCAAGAAAGTACTCCCTAACTGCACACGACTACTTGTGTTTTGGTTTAATTAAGCATATGTTTTATTGCGTGACTTTATTTGATATTAAAAAATTAAACTCCAAAAAATTTAATTAAGTATCAACACAACATGGGAGTTAACTTGTAACGTGACAGGTTGTAGAAACGTAGAGGAAGAAGCGATTATTATCCATCAACAGAACGTGGAGAGAACATAGTAACTCAAGGAAAAGGCCACTATCTGAAAATGGCTACTTCGGCAGGTGTGGAATCAAGTACAAAAAGGCCAACTACAAAGAGATAAGGGATTGTACATTCAACAATCAAACTTACAATTGTTATTTCCCTTTTTCTAGCATAATTCGGTAGAAATGTTTTACTTTCACTGCCTTAGGAGTAGTCACCAATTTCCTTTGTAATTAAGACTTGAATTCACCGTGTTTGCTCATTGGACATGGTTGCTATGAGTTCTTACGCTTCAAGTATAAACTCTCTGAGTTCTCTTTTGTTAATTAATTAATGCAATTGCTTTGTTCAGGTCTTGACTTTAGTCTTACTAGTTACACTTACATGCCCGCAAGATTCGAGGGTTTTTTTAAATTTGTTTTTTTATGTAAAAGACAAAAAAAGTATAAACTACTAAAAAAAATCTTAATGAAACACATTTCATTCAATCAAATTAAGCACATTTCATGCAAAAAGATCGATAGTCATAGATCCACAAACAGAGTTAAACACATCAACAAAATAAAATCGACTGAGAGAACCGAAAATATGAGGAAAGAGAGATTGATAGATTGAGTACTAGAAGCAACATAAAAAAAGAAAGGTAGCCATGAAACATATCGAAAGACATATCAGTAGAAAGGGTTCAACATACCAAGGAAAGAAAGGAAAGGAGAGGAGGCAGCCGTGGAAACGTCTAGAGAGGGAACGTCTAGAGAGGGAGGGAGAACGAAATGTCAAAAAAAAGATTAAAGTTGAAATTTATATTTTAATTAATTGATACATTAAATTACAATAACACAGAATTAATTTGATTAATTGAGATTGAGTAAACATAAACCTGAATTAATATAATTTAAAAAATCAAAAAATATTTGTGCAAAGTAATATGTGGAATTGTGCCTCGTATTGTTGCTATTATTTTTATCGGTAAATCTATTTGGTTAGAAAAAAAATGGTTAGAATTGGCTAGAGGCACTTTTAAGTGTAATAATTAATATTAAATGACAATGAATAATGTTGGTAATAAATTTAAAAGACCATTTTATCCTTGAAAGAGAAAAAATAAAATTTTTAGAATTCAAATTTCAAATTTTCAATCTATCTTGATAATATCAAATATATTTTACATTGATTACTTTATGTACGTTTCCAAGAATTAACTAAAATAGGAGGCTTACCAAAGAAGCTATTGACTGAAAGAGAACAAAAGCATCCTGAATAAGTTGATTTTTCTTCGTATGAACTCCTCGACATCATATAAACTCCTTCTCTAATTTGTATAAAATCCTTTACTTACCCATTTGTCAAGGCAACCTTGTTTATTTCTGAACATAAATAACAATGGAGAACGAAAGCAAGAGACAAGTGAAGAAATTGTATGCTGTCTTCAAGGGAGTGAAACCTGGGATTTATCTAACTTAGGAAGATTGCACTGTTCATGTTCTCAGTTTTCCTGGAAGCATGTATAAGATTTGCAAAAATGAGGAAGAGGAAATTGAACAATACTTTACTTACTTCAATGGAAGGAAGAGCAATGATTCAGAGTCCTATGACTACGTTGAATTATCTTTCAGTTTCGTGGCTGATGAATTCAGGAAAGAAAAAAAAGTTCTATGTTGTGTTAAGAGGAAATCATCTTGGAGTGTATTCTAGCTGGGCAGAGTGCGCACCACAAGTGCTTGGCTATGGAGGAAGCATGTTTAGGTCATTTAAAAGTGAGGAAGAAGCAAGGTCTAAGTTCTCTGCTTTTAATGATAAAATGATGGTTGATCGTGTAAGTTCCGATTTTAGCTCAGGGGGCATTGAAGCATTTGATTTGAGCCCCGGTAATAATCAACAGAACAAGTTGATTTTAGGATGCAATGTCAGATTGTTTGTGGGATTTGTGATTTGGATTGTTTTACTGAAAGTATTTTAGGTTTTGTCTAAATAATCTTGTTTGTATCCTTCATTATTGTAAGAAACTTTTTTTATGATGTTGCAGATGAAGTTGAATATAAACTTGAAGAATCTATATAAAATTGTTTGATGTTGATTTTGATGTTGCAGATGAAGTTTTAGCTTTCTATGCCAAAATGGAGGAAGAAGGTTATGAGAATTTGAAGCATAAAATAAACTGAAGGGAAATAAAATAACATAACAGTAGAAAACATTAGATTATTTAACATTAAAATTCTTTGATGACAATCATCATTCTGACATTGCACAACATGGTTATGGTTCCAACAAAATAGAAATTCTGGCACTAAAAAAACACACTTCAAATTTTAGAACTAATGTCATGAAGCTCAATAATTGGAGAAGGATTACACGCCTTCTCTTTGTTGATGTCCTTAATTACTTTGAGAAAGAGTTCATACAAGTTAACCAAAGATAACTCCTCTAGAAGATTGTCCCTAACAACATTCTCAAGGGTTTTTTCAACATCCTCTTCGTGTGCTCTTTGTGACACTCTTTTACGATATACATTATGGAAATTAAACCAGAAACATATGTATTATTAGCAAATCATACCATGTACGTCATTTATAAGTCACAAACATATACATATATATATATAAACATATATTCTTTAAGATTTAAACTCATTACAAGAGAAGATAAAATAACTTAGCTAACTATAATGCATGTGCTGAGGAGGAGGCTGCAGCCGACCGACCGACCGACCTGTAACTCATGCTGCTATCTACAAGCTTCAACTTAAGTCAAACAAAATATCTACCAGCAACAGTAACTTGAAAAAATGTTTGCGATTTATATGAGTCGCAACTCAATGAGCAAAACTAGCATAGATCAAACTCAAACAAAAAACAAAAGCATATAATAAATAATTCATTAGCTAAGTCATATAATCATATGCATATGCCACTGTATTCCTTTTTATATATTGTGACCAAACAAACCATGTATAGTCCCGGGATTCCTGTATACCACTGTGTGGTTGTCCTGCCGGCACCGTATGAAAATTGACCCGGAGGTCTCATGTGAATGAACCCAAAAGTCTCCTTTGTATTTTGCAAATACAAAAGTATGTTTACCACAACGCCTTTATTAAGCCCAGTATGAATGCATCATCATATAAAACATTTGATAATAAATATCCATGTAAAAGCATTCCATTCCATATGTACAAGGAGCATTCTCAACATATCCATATCACAAACCATTTAAAGATTCTCAACATATGGCATATACCATGTAAATTCAAGTATCTAAGTAATCACCAACTTGTCCAAATAATCACATCAAGAGCATATCTGTGAACACAAATCATATAGCACACAATTGAATCCAATCTTAAGTTTATACTCACATTTTCAAGACAGATAAGATGTCTCGTTAACTTGTCTGGGCTCCCTCTCAATATTTCTCAATCCTATAATATATACTCAAGTTATTATCATTCTGACTTATAAATATATGCAATGCACATGTATGAGATATTTTGAATACATGAAATCATGTTACTCTCTATTGTGGATCCATTTAATCATTTGGATTGAAAAGAAACTCTAAGCTTAATGTAACAAAATTCTGTATTGCACTATTCTGGACAGCCTGTTTGTTCTCTAATTTTCAATGTCCAAATAAAATTATTTTCTCTGAAATTTTACCTTCATTTATGGGACATATAATAGTGTATTTATACCAAATTTCATCCCTTAAATCATCATACAACAATCTGGAAAATTTTTCAAACTTACAGCATCTTAACATAGTAATTTCAGATGGGAAGCTTAAATTTATTGCACCTAAATGACGTTATGTAGATCCAATTACAACCAAAATTTTCAGACATATTTTAGACACATATGCAAACAACTTTTATGTTTCAAGGATCATCAAAATCCGTCACTAAGGTTTCCAAAATTATCATGCAATCAGACTGTTTCTACTAAATCCGAAATCCGGGCAGTTCATACTATTTTGACTATAATTATCAAACGAAACAAAAATTATCTCATTCTGTTTCAGAGGCATATAGAAGACACACAAATATACAATGTTTATTCTTTGAGTTTCCTATAATTCCTTCTTTAACCAGATCAAAAATAAAATGTAATCACAGCCTTGTTAAGAGTTTCAATGAATTCAGATTTACCTTTGCCTATGCTTGCTTTTGTTGATTAGAAATAGATGACCAACGGTGAAAGCAATTTTTGAACTGTAAAATGAGACTTAAAAGAGTTTCTAGTGCGGAAAACTTTCAGACCATCCATATAATGTTGCATGGATCAATTTTACATAGGTAAGGGAAGAAGGAGGTGTACGTGTCTACTTTCTTTCAATCCATGGCCATCTGTCAAATTAAAAGGGTGCATACTATATATATATATATTTTCCGTTTCTCATTATCTTGATTTTAACCTCTCTATTTTTGAATATTTCTTTTTAATCCTCAATTTTTTTTTTCATACATTTAATTCAAGTCTTTTTATTTAACTTCTGATCTTATTCAAGACAAGTATAAAATAGAATTTTAAAACCAACTATAGTTCTAATTTTATACTTTTGGGTCATCATCCATCACAATTACGCTATTACCCCTAATATTTATATCATAAGTAATTCTTATCTATTCTTTTGTACATTAATTTCTAATAATGATTAACTAATAGTAAATTATAAAAATGCGTATGCAATACATGAACTAATAACTAATATATGCATGCCATGTAAGGTTATTTAGTGTTAGGGTGTTACACTCTTTAAGCTCACTTTTCAACTCGTCATGTTGTTTTCTCAACTTGATATACATCACCTTCAAATTAGCAGGTGATGAAGGGATAGTGTAGTCAGGATTGGCTATCCTTTTTGAAGGTGTATGTTCCATTGAAAACGAATTTTGATAGCAATATGTCTGTATGAGCAATATTTGCATTGGTTTAGTTCAGTTAACAGATGTAACGAATTAAAGTTTAGTTGACAGATGCAAAGAATTCAAATTGGCTTTTAAAATCGCATTGGTTTTACATAGACGATAACAACGCTTTGAAATCAATTAAAGAAGTTTGCACAAACGGCCACTTTTAGTGGAAATTTGAAATACATATGATTGGTGGATGTTGAAGCATATCAGTGACAACTTTGATGAACCATCGACAGCATCAGCGTGAAACAACAACACACAAGCTCAACAAACAGTGATGGACGCCAGCTCTCCATGCTGGATGACGACTTTTGTTTTGGATGAATTTAGGCTATTTCTCCCGATTAGGATTAGATTTTTAGATGTGTTTTAGCAATAACAAACCTTTATCACCTGAATGTTATCTCAGTACGTATAAGCACTGAAAAGATTAATAATGGAAGAAAAATTAACAATGAAAAGAAATGGAAGAAAAATAAAATAACAATTTCTTAATTTAGGCAATTTCTATCGATTACGATTAGGAAAACATTGTTGGAATGATCAATTTGCAAATTAACAGTGAAAAGAAATGGAAGAAATGATTTTTTTTAATAAGATGTGGGTTCTGGCACAATAAATTTTTTGATTAATTATCTATATTTTGTATGAAGAAAGTAACCCCTAATACATTTGATGCTAGTGAAATGGGGACATATAATTGTTTTCTGGATGCCTGTACAGCTTGGCCTATGACCTTGTTTATACTATAGGAATACAAATTCATAGATCAAGTTTCAACATTATGAATTCTAGTATTGCTATCTATTGGATCAAATAGTTAAAATAATAACAAAAATTACTTGAGCCATAATTTATATAGATTTGCTTACGAAATATGTCTAACACCATGTCTGCAACTTTCTTAAACAATGAAAATCACCACAATTAGAAATTTTCAACTAAGCAAACATATAATTAACCACAAGAAATAAAATTAAGGTAATGCCAGTACAAACTCAGGTTGTTTGGCTGCCTTATGTGGCCGATACAAACTCATTCAATTCTAATGCTAATGGTCCTGCACCATAATCATCCTGCCTCTCGAGACTTGGTCGACCACCTGACCTTTGCAACCTCTACGTTGTCCACGATTGGAACTACTTCCACACCATGAATTCAAAGTATTGACTTGAATCCTCGACCTTCTATGGCCTTTGAAAATATTCAGATCCAATAGTGAAATCCTATTACATCGGACAAGTCTACTTCAAGAGAATCTCTACTAATTGTGTTACATTGTGTAGTTGTCTCATTATAATTCCAGTTTGCTAAGTCATATTTCAAATTTTTCAAGAATAGTTGAATGTGTTGCATCATTGCTACACTGTTGAAGGCCAAATTAGTGCATTCTTGAAAAATGGTTTCCACTTGCTTGAACTTCTTGTACTCATCTGTCATGTGAGGATAACTTTCTGCAAAGAAAATTTTTGAACGGCGTTTGAAAACATCCTTTCTTCACCTCCTTAATAAATATCCATTATTGATCAATGGTAACTCTTTCAATGACATAACCTTGAAATTGTGACAGCAAGGTATACCCTTAAATTCAAACTTCTTGCAATTGCAACTTAGGTAATCCCCATTTTTTCTATTATACTCAACAACATAAAACAACTGCTTATCATACCAACCATTTACTCTACACTTCTCCATCACCTTGAGTTTTTCAACGGCAACTTTAATTTCTTCAGCCATTCTTTCTTCTATAGTAGGGGGATTTATGTGACAATACATCATTTTTTTATTTCATTTTGAATTTGTTTAAATATGGCATTCGTGTAGGCCTTTTGAAATTGTTTTTCCCAAGTAAAATCAAATGTACATTTCAACAACTTCCGCTTACAATCGTAATCTGCTAATAATTCCTTTTGTATTTTAGCACTCATTGCCAATTCATATTACTCAAAAAACTGCTTGAGTGTGCTCATTGAGTGAACATACCCATCAAAAAATGCGTGCGTTCCCTCACTTCTCTTTGTGGACACCATACCAACCCAAAAATTATGGTGCAGATAAACTAGGACCCATCTCTCCCTTTGTCTATAAAGGTCATTCAACCATTCATGCATTTCCATTCCGTACTTCACCAAGAACTCAACCCATTTATGCTCAAAAATTGCAATTGTAGTGTTATCATACATGAGGGACTTGAACTCAGTTATTGCCTCATCAAACCTATCTACCCCTCTAAACTTCTAAGCAAGCTTACATAAAATATGTCAAATGCAATACCTATGGATAGTGTTTGGCATAACCTCATCAAGAGTAGCCTTTATTCTTTTACATTGATCACTGAATGCCACTAGGATGGACGTTTCTCATTGCTTCTAGCTAATTACTAAATAACCACTTGAATGACCTTATATCCTCGTGTGAAGTGAGTGCACAACCTACCAGAACA
>CAODLS010635903.1:0-14887 GCA_948243855.1 Flueggea neowawraea
TAAATTAATTATATAAGGAGCTTAACATGTATTGAACATGTTTTAAGGGATGGAAGGTGTTTGATATAAACATAGACCTTTATTTTCCCACTTGTCTTTGAAGGGAAGAAATAATAAATAGCTAATCATAATCGTACATTGCACTCCATACATATGAAATTAATCGTATAGGTCCATGGCAACGTACACCACCCATTTATTTGCTCAACCACAAGCGTACTTGTCCACTTTGCAATATAAGGGACTCAAAAGTACTGCATTCACAAAAACACACACTCCAAGCAATTTAAATAGTCTAATAAATTTCCAATCTCTAAACTAATTATGTTATCCAAGATTTACTGTAAAAATTTCACAATTTGGGCTCAATTTATTAATTATCTCAAATCATTTTTTTTCTTAACAACGTGTTATAAGAAATGAGCTACATATGTATAGAGTTAAAAATGAGCTAGATATGTATAACAACTCTATGTTATATATTGGAGTTGTTTGTACAAAATAATCTGCGAATTGTATTAATGCTCATTAACTAGTTAAATGAAGTGATGATATTTGTGCAAGAACGGACTCAAGGATGGTCACGGAGGTCATGACCTCCAGTGGCAATAAGGTGATATATATATAGTTTCATTATAATAGCTTTTAAGTCCTTGAACTTAAAAAACATAATTAAGCCCTTAATTCTATTTGACACTAAAGTTTTTGTCAACTTCTGTGACTATCACTGTATTTATTATGTGAATTCTTTATTTATGTTTTTGCCTGAGATAATTTCCCTCAAATTTTATTGATACCGTACTAGCAAAAGATCAATGATCTTAATAATGGGTTAGTGAAAAAGCGTGGATTTATGTATATGTATATATGCACCCACCTTGTATAGTGAAGAAAATTTGTCATTTTTAGTCCCGTTGTTTTCAGACGGAGTTCGTGTTCCATTATGTACGGCTGTTTCTCCATAAAACTCCATTTTATTATATATAGTGAATATAGCCTAACAAGACCATGCCATGAAAACTACTTTCTATGATGTATAATTGGGTCTTACCAGAATTACTTTTTCAGTAAATGGAGAAGCCTTCTATAAGGAAAATTATTCAATGAGTGCAACCCAAGTTAGTTAAAAGTGTTTTTTCTTTTTTTTTTCCCAATAAAAAAGGTGCAAAGAAGAGGTCCATTTACCTTTCAGTGCTTATTTTATTTTATTTATAATTTCCAGAGAGAGTGTGTGTTTTGGAAGGATTGATGCAAAGAGTACATTTCAAGTTATGTGAAAAAAACAAAAAAAAAAAAGATGAAAGATGATAAAGCCCATCATTTCTATGTATTCCAAAACAATATATATTTCTGTAATTAGTTACTTATATTAACCTTTATACTAATTCAAATTTGCAATAATCACGTTTAGGGTTTAAGGGACAAGTGTTGTGTAACATTAGTGTTTAATTCCTCAAAGCATTAATTTTTTGGCCGGTTTCTATATATTTAGAAATGAGTGAGATATAATCGAAAATACATACCATTAAAACGAATAAGGTAGAATTCAAATACATTAAGCTATTAAAAAACTTTAAATTTTGGTAAAGAGAATGTTCATTTCCTACAGCAGTTTTATCAAAGTTTCAATCTAAATTAGTGAAATACTTGAATAGTGTCTAGATACCCGATAATTTAATAAAAAATAGTCAAATTTTCAATAATAGCAACCCAATGATTTTCAAATCCCAAATCAGTAGCTTTAGTTGTTTGTAAAGCCTCTCTCATTTTGAGGGCACTTGTGACCCACTCACATTGGTCCTGTCCCAAAGGAATTATGAGGAAAAGATTGCCTGGTTGGTATTTGAAGATTAGAAAAGAAAACAAGTTTAAAAAATCACTAAATTCTTCAACAAACAGTGTACAAAATTTCCCACCACAATCTGAGTATTGATGCACTACCAATACGACCATTTAGAGATTAGAGCCTCGTCCAAACTAACGCAGAATTGCACCAACAAATATCCTTACCTTAACCAATGTGGACTACCATAGTGCTGTATTAACCAAACCTTAAAAAAATTCCCAATCTTCCACCTGTAAAGTGTTGGATTATTGTGAGATTCTTCTTTATGTACTCTCATACATAGTTTGAAGAAATTAAACAAGTTTGATGTATGAATATATTACTATCCATATATATTGCTTTACAAATTACTAAATATCAATGCATTTGTAGTTTATTAATATTATAATCAACTCTAACATTAAAAAGGTTGTGGGTTTATCTTCAAAAAAAAAGAGTTGTCAGTTTGATTTTCGTTGGAGCAAATAGAATGGCTTATCCAAAAAAATCTATATAAATTTACTAATTATCCTGCTATTCACTCTTATAGTCTCCATTCTCCAAAATGTTTTATACCTATTCAAGTAAAAAAAATCCATAAGGGTTGATTAGTGATTGTTAATTATTGAAACAGAAAATAGAGGGGTGGCAAATTTGTGAATAAAATTTCATATTTTTTTATTTAAAATCTCGTAAAAGGAAAATTATATGCTGCTGTATTATTGGATTGACAAGCTCAATTGGCCTCAATTTTGATGGCCTGGATTAATAGTTAATTAACACTTGACATGTGTATAGACTTTGCGAAACCCATGTATAAATTGAGTAATTACTTAGTGGGTTAACTTAATAAATCACCAAAACCCATGTGAATAAGCACAGATTTTGACTTTCTTAATCTACACACAAAGGACGCACTGCCAGTTTTCACAATCTACGCGCTACTTTCCAGTTTTCAAACTACCATTTAATTTGTAATTATCCAGTTGTTCAACGTGTGTTATCATCTGCTGTAAATTAAAAAAATGTAAAATATAAAAAATAGTATTTTAGTGCTTCTGATAAAATTGACACTTTTGAACGGTGGTCAATAACAAAAGTAATTGGTGCAGCAATCATAGGTTGCTAATATTGAAAATTAGCCTTGGAAGAAGAGATAAATGTTTCATAGTTGTGTCCTTGATTGTACAAGCAATTTTTTTTATTTTAATAAATGAAATAGGAGAATGGAAAAATATATTAACAACGTTGTATAGTAAAAACTTTTAATTAAGGTTTCGGTTTAACCTCATAAAAAGTGGTCTAATTGCCAAGTAAGAAACGTTAATTTATATTAAAATCCTATGGGATGCACTTATCAAAAAATTGTTAAATATGAGCAAAGTGGTATAGCCGAGCGATAATCAGGTCCGCTCGAGAACTTGGAGGTCTTGGAGTCAAAATTCATTAAGTCGGAAAAAGTTTCGGAGTAGTTTAGGAAAAAAGATGTACCAGTTCAATAAAAAATATGTTAAATATTGATTGTGTATTTTAGTGATAAAATAAGTAATAAACAATAGAAATAGATTGTAAAATCTAAAAATGCACGCGGTTTAATTTTGTAAACAAATCGTCAATTGAATCACTTGGTTCAATTTTATTTTTTGGTTATCTATAATTAAACCGTTAATTTTAACTTTTAATTCGATCGATTTTTTACTCACTCTTAGTAAAATCTGTAATCATCCAAGCGGGGAGATATGTGTGTTGTCAAGTGGAGAGAAAACAGAAACAGTTGCGAAATGGAATGTGTAAAGAATGAGAGAATGAGGTAAAGAAAGGGAAAAAAAAGGTTAAGGACAGTAAAAAGCTGACAAAAGTATCAGATAAAATGACACTCCTCAATCTGTGTGTCTGTCTTACTGCAAATGTAATCCACTACTCTTTTTCCCCTCTACTAAACCCAACACAAGTCTCTCTTCCATAAAAGAAAATATCTTTACCACCTCCCACCCCACCCAGCCACTCACTTATAATTACTACCCCAATTACTATTTTATTATTATTTTCAAAAATAAAATTAATATTAATTTCAATACTAAAATATCACTCTGATTTTCAACTTTTCTTCTATTACCAGGTTTGTTCCCTCTTTCTACTTTCAATTCGCTATATTGCGCACTCTGCGCTCCTTACTTGCAACATTCCTCCCGCCTTAACTTGCGTTTCCCAGTCAAATTCCTCTCCTTTTTTCAAAATTGAACCAAAGCTTTGCGTGGGAATTATTATGGGAGGGATTTTACTGTCGGCTCTAACGTACGCACAAACTGCTAAAATGCGCCACACGGCACACCTCATCCCTCTCTGCCCGCCTGCCGTTTTCGAACACCGATGGCCCACTGAATTGCATAATTAAAACCATCACCTTGCCACTCCCATGCTATTATTCATTTCATAAACTATTATCCTCTTATTTTCTCTCTGCTTCTCACATTTTCCCTCTCCACACACAATTTTCTCAGCAAAGTGACCACCTCCGTCTTCCCCGCTTACTACTACTGAACAAGCATGATTCAACCCGCTACAACTTTCATGGACGAGATAGACTGCGGCAGCTTCTTCGACCACATCGACGACCTCATCGACTTCCCTTCCGACGACGTTGACGTCTCCGCTCTCCCCGACTGCACCCCCGACAATCATGCGGGCTCTCCCTTCCCTAGTTTCGGGCCTTCTCATGAGTCCCAGTCGCTTCCCGGTTCCGACTCCTTGTTCTCCAACGCCAGCGCGTCCCACCTCTCCGCCGAGTTGTCCGTTCCGGTGAGTAGTAAAAGCTGAAATAATGCCAGCCGTCGGATTTCATTATGATGACGTCACGAAAGTTAATCATGATTGTGCGTTCCTTCCTTTCGCTTTTTTGTCCCGTAATTAACGCTAGCCAGGCACATGGCGTTAAAGTGGGACAAAATGGATCGAGGGTAGTTTGGTACTTTTGGGAATCGTTATGGGGTGGGTTATTTCCGTAATTTAATTGGATTAATTAAATTAAAATAGACTGATATTATCTGGTTTAGTTAGGGAAGTCACGTGGCGTGTCATGTGATTGGCTCCCCTGAATTATTCTCAGGTTCTCATATTTTATAAATAAATAATAACTAAAATCATGATATTGATGTTAAGTTTCAACTTGGGTAGTTGGTTTGGTAAGCAGTAGCTGCAATTGATGTTTAATACTTCACCTAATGAAGAAACGGAAGAAATTCTAATTAGCAATTACTTGGTAGGAAAATGAAGAAGAAAAGATTGGATTTTTAATTGAGTATAGAACTGAAATGTGTGTTTTTGATTGTTGCAGTACGAGGATATTGTGCACCTGGAATGGCTATCCAACTTTGTCGAGGATTCTTTCTCTGGAGGAAGCCTCACAATGAACGAACAAGAGTCATCTTCTTTAAACAAGGACTCTTCCCACCGCCAGTTCCAGACCTCCAGCCCTGTTTCGGTGCTGGAAAGTAGCAGCTTCTGCTCTGGTGGGGAGAAAACTGCACCGCGCAGTCCTGAGGTGGTTGCTTCAGGAAGGCGCGGGCGTGCTCGTAGCAAACGCCCTCGTCCTGCTACCTTCACCCCTCGCCCTTCGATGCAATTGATCTCGCCTACGTCCTCTGTCAATGAGAGCCCCCAGCCTGATGTTCCCCCAAAGGTTCCTTCGGATTCTGAGAATTTTGCTGAGTCGCGGCTTTTGATCAAGATACCGAAGCAAGTTCTTGCCGAGCAGAAGAAGAAGAAAATCAAGTTTACAGTTCCATCGGCTCCCGCGGAGACAAACTTAAATTCTCCACCAGTGCAGCAGGCAGTGAGGAAATGTATGCATTGTGAAATAACAAAGACGCCTCAATGGAGGGCAGGGCCAATCGGGCCGAAAACACTATGCAACGCATGTGGTGTCCGTTATAAGTCAGGCCGGCTTTTCCCTGAATACCGTCCTGCGGCAAGTCCAACCTTTGTTCCGTCCTTGCACTCAAATTCACACAAGAAAGTTGTTGAGATGAGAAGCAGGGTTCAAGATAACATTCCCATTGATGGATCAATGATGGCCAACTCACCGGAGTTGATTCCTAATAACAGCAACATAGCAATGGATTACATGTAAGGCACAGGATGTGGAGGGGTTCCAAGTTGGAAGTCCATCTCTCTGCCGCCGCGAAAATTGTAGCAGCTTATGTTGGGTTACCGTTATTTCATTTCTTTACAATTGGTTTTTTTTTTGTACAGGGACGGAGTGGGGGAAGTAGGAGCAAATAGATGACAATATTTTTAGCTTGTAAGAGAACTGAACAAAAGGGATAGAGCCAAATGGAAGCTTAAGGATAGTATTAGTTTTAGTCATTTGTAGGTCCTTAAGGCATTCTTTCTTCTTATCTCTTCCTTTTCATGAGTATTCTTTTTGCAGTCAATTTGTTAGTAGAAATTTCCCAGATTGGCAATGGATTTTGGGTACTTTTTGTTATGTTTCATCTCCACCCTCAGCAGCTCAGCTCCGGCAACTTCAGCGAAGCATGAGATTTGTGATAATATATGTAGCAGTTCCATCTGGAATGACGGTGCATTTGTTAGAATTGATCTGATCTATCTTCGTTTTTGAGTCGAAAATTATTAACACTGCCAAAGATTCTTCGGCGGTGAAGTTTTTTTGATAAGCCATTTTACTTGCTCCTAGTGAGAAATCAAAGTCTCCGTACTTTAGTGCTAGAAACGATTTCAGTATAAATAAGCTACAAGAGCGCAATAAAGTTGCACATGAAGAAATAAACATTGGAGTGTCAATCAAAACTCGTACGGTGGAATTAGATCCTTACTTATTACGCATGGTTAAGAAATTGTAAAAACTTCTGTAAAGAACTGGAAGGTGAGCTTACAAATCATCGCCACGGATCAAAGTCAATTACATTATTTTCCTGCAAAATGCATGTCTATTATAGTTACTGTTCAATCATCTACTGGAAGATATACTAGGACGAAAAGATTGAGAAAATGATTTCACACTTTTCCACAAGATAAGAACAGCTGGTCTTGCGTTTCAAGCATTACAAGTTTGGTAGAAGAGCCAATGCACCAACTAGAATAAGTGTTTTCCCAACCAACCATACAATCTAGTCAGCGGGCAAATGATATCCACGATGTAGCTACAGGTTAATCAATTGGATAACAGATGCTAACAGTATCTTTGCAACAAGGCACTCTTTTGGAATGCATCGCCAACAAGTGTGTTGCGAGGCTCAAACTATGTAGAATCCTACATGAGTAAGAGTATTATGACATGTATTCTCAGCCTATATAATCCTCAATATAAATTAAGATATTTTTTTTGTGGTTAAATTCAAATTCTTTTGACTTTTAATTAATTCGGATTTGAGTTGGACATAACTTATATGAGTGACAAAGCTCTCTCTATCGAATTTTAAAACTTCTCCTGACTCAAGACTCAAACTTGAGACTTCTGATTAAGATAGGAATAAACCACTTCATCATAGTTCTCGGTGTTTAAATTAAGACAATTTTTTTATTAGGAGTAATTAATTTATCCTGGCAAGCCAAATTAGGGGAAAAAGATTGTAAAGAATTCCAACACAATGCAAATGGCCAACAACAATGTAAAATTAAAGAAAAACTAACACTGAAGCAGTTTAAAACTTGGGTAGGTTTGAAATTAGGGAAGAAAGAAATTGATTGACCAAAACTGAACCCAACAAACAAAAGAGTATGGTAATCAACTTGGTTAATTAGCTTAAATTATGTAATCGTAATCATAGTTCAGGTTGTTATGAGGCATTTGGCTAAACGTCTCAATCCCAACACTACCAAATTGCAGTGTTATTATGAGCAATAATTAGCATTGCAAGAAATTGAACAAAATCGATTGCATCAATCATTCTACGTTTGCTTTCACAATTTCAAAGTTTGATTGGATACATTTATTAATCATAAGGTGTGACATTTGTTTCAGAGACAAACTTTACGTTATGCTTCATTTTTGAAATTGTTTTGATACAGACCTTAAAAATGACCATATACCATATGCCAGAATTGTGTCCATTCTGTCACCAACTTGATTACCCTCAACAACTTATCATAAGTTTTCTCTCATTAAAGCTTCTGCTCTCAGAAATGCAACACATTTTTCATAAGTAATGTGACAGTCTTCCCCCTTATTTTGTGGGCCTATTTATGCCTTAACATTTTTTTACAAGTCATTTTTTTTACTCATAGTGTAAATTGAACTTTTAACCTCCTAGTATTGACTCGTGCAATAAGTCATAAGTCCATTGGTTTTTATGTCTTTTAATATTTTCAATATCAAAACAAAAGGCATTCATTTTTCCTTGATTTATGCAAGCGTTATTTCATATTGGAAACAAAAATATTCCTTCCTTCGGGATGAATTTCATTTAATTGTGGTAGATTGCTATTTAGTAAGCTAAGGTAGCATTTGTTTGTGATAAATAGACGACATAACTTTTATAATGAAACAATAGAAAAATTAACTTATCTTTTTAAAAAAACTGTTTATTTAAATAGTGAATGTATGATTTCAACGTAAATTGCATAATTAAAAACTTGATGCATCTTTTGAAAACTATAATATAATTAATAGTAATATATAAAAAAAAAAGGACACAAACGAGGAAATGTATAAAAAGTAGAATTGAGTGTTCTTCAAAAGAACATTAAAGAAATAAATTAAAAAATAATAATTTCTTGTTAATTAAGAAACATTTGAATCGGTTTTGTGGTTAGTTATCAACAAGAAGATATGTTCTTCCTAAGCCTTCAAAAGCCTAAAATTGAGCTTCAAAAATTATTATTTTTCCTTCATAGAAAAGAAAATATAAACTAAAGCAATATGCTGACATTTCCTCAAAACTGAAACTATGTCAAGTTTGGCTTCAATTGTCATTAAAGTCTCTTCTAATTTGTATAAGCCCAACAAAACCAATAGACAACCAACAACCTTAATTATTCTTTTCCGACGTTAAAAAAAAAAGATTTCATGCTAATTGCTAAAGCTTGTGATGGGCTTTTCCCATCTAAAACATTTTGATGATGAAGTTCAGATGCAAATTTTGGGTTTGGGTTTCTCCAGTTAATTTAATCAAAACCATTGGTGATCATGGGCTAAGCTATAAATGGACTCTTTTTTCTCATTTTTTCAAATCAGAACAGACCTATGATGTATCATATTTTTTTGGTGGTAATTACGCTGTTATCAACAAAATTTTACAATATTTATTCTATCGATTAATTTATCAGTATTACATACATACTTTGTAATATTTCATTCGTACGAACATCAATTTTCAGATTCACGGGTATGTTATTTATTTCGTATAGACGTGTTATGTTGTTTATTGTTTATATATTGTTTGAATTTTGTTATAATTGTTAATATTTTATTTATATGTGTGTTATATGTTCAAAACAATAAATAAACAAATCTGAATTTTTATATGTTGTTGATTTATTGTTGAGACCATATTTATATGTTATTTTTAACATATAAACAATATATAAACTTTATATACACAAGATATAAGTTGTTGATTTGTTATTTATATGATGTATATATGTTGTTTTACATATTAAAAATAATATATAAATAAATATGTAATTTATATGCTATTGATTTGTTGTTTATATATTAAATAAAAAATAACATATAAATATAGAGAAAAACAAAAAAGAAGTATTTTCTTATGTCAAAAAGAGAGTGTGGAACCGGGTTCAGGTGTGGAACAAAAATCTCCTTTATGGTGCGGGAAAGGATATTCTTATTAGATCGGTAGGGGTTGCCATTTCCACGTTTGTTACTAGTATTTTTTTGCTTCCTAAAGATTTACGCAGAGATAGCGAGAGAATTTTGAATGGATTATAGTGGAGCTCGTCTAGTAGGAAGGGGATAAATGGATAAGCTGGCAGAAATTGTGGGGGGACTTGGATTTCGTGAAATTTGAGAGTTTTAATATCGCTATGTTGGGTAGGCAGGCGTGGAGGTTGGCTTCTAATCCTGATGCTCTGGTGTCGAGAATTCTCAAGGCTAAGTATTTCCTGCATTGCGGCTTTTTGAATTCTAATCTTGGTGGAAATCTGAGCTTTACATGGCGTAGCATGTGGGAGGGAGTTGCACAGAAAGGGATGTAGATGGCGGGTGGGGGATGGGAATTCGATCTCCGTTTATAGTGGTGTTTGGATTTTCACAGATTCAAACTTTGAATTTCCTGATAATGTGGAGAACATTCCTGAGAATCTGTTAGTCACTGATTAGATTCATCAGGAAAGGAGGTGTTGGAAGACTGAGACCGTTAGAGAATTATTTTCTCAAAGGGATCAATTTGCCATTCTTAATACTCTTATTGGCAGAAGGCAAACTTCGGACAAATTATGTTGGATCTATGAGGAGAGGGAAGTGTATTCAGTTAGATCTGCCTATAACTATGGTTTAAGGTCGAGGTTAAACCTTTAGGAGGAGGTTTGTCGTATGTGGCAAAAATTTTGGAGATTAAATATTCTTGCAAAAGTGAAGAACTTAGTGTGGAGGGCAGCTCGGGATGTGATTCCTTCGAAGTCGAGTCTCAGAGAGGAAAGAGTCAACATTTTTCCGGAATTTGATGTGTGTGGTGCTGCCTTAGAGACTACTTCATATTGTTTTCTTTCTTATAGCTTTGTTGTCCTGGTTTGGAGGATTGCTGGTTTGTTTGGGTCTGATTTTGATGTTGATAACTTTTGCAGGTGATTATCCTTGATGGCAAGTAGATTCTGAAATGATTTATTTGGTTTATTGTGTATGATTTGCTGGTCCATTTGGCGTAACAGAAATGGTGTGGTGTGGGAAGGTCGTTTTAGAAGCTCATATGATATTGTTAGGGTTGCTAAACTTCATTTGCAGGAATGGGTGAATGCGTTGTCTCCTCTTTCTATCCAAACTCATGGTCTGGACTGTTTGAATGTGATCAGGGATGTTGTGGGAAGCAGGGTTAGGGAGGAGGGTGTTATGATTGTGCATTCGGATGTTGCTTGTTTTCCTGCTACTTCTTGCGCGGGGTTTGGTGGGATTATTTGTGACTCTTCATTCAGGGTGGTTGCCGTTTATTCTAAGAAAATTCCTTATTGTCTTGACCCAAAACTGGCGGAGATCTGGTGTATTTGGGAAATCTTGAGCTGGATGAAGGAACTGAAGATGGGCAAGCTCGTTTTCGAGTCGGTTTCCTGGTTGTTGTCAGTACGATCACTAAAGGGGAAGATGACAATTCTTATTTTGCTGAGGAGTGTGTTGACCTTCTTAAGGAACTATATGATGTTTCTTTGTTTTTTACTCCTAGGTCGGCAAACAAGCTTGCACCCTGTATCGCTCGTGC
The DNA here is from genome assembly GCA_948243855.1 of Flueggea neowawraea. Classification (NCBI taxonomy): domain Eukaryota; kingdom Viridiplantae; phylum Streptophyta; class Magnoliopsida; order Malpighiales; family Phyllanthaceae; genus Flueggea; species Flueggea neowawraea. The sequence continues at coordinate 11,215 of CAODLS010635903.1, forward strand.
AAGTTGCAACTGTCTCTTCATCCGATTATAAGGTTTGGCGAAGGGGGGCTTTTGATGCCTTGCTTTCCTCCACCTTATCTCAGTTTATACCTGTTTAAGTTTCTTTTATAAGAGTTTGTTCTAGTTAAAAAAAACATATAAAAAAAATGTAATTTATAAAATTAGTGACATAATGCTCGTAATTTTATTTTTTTGCTAAAATATTGAAAGTGGGCGTAAGAATTCGTAATATGTTATTCTGGATCCCATGAATCTGAAAATGACCCTATTTTTTCTTAGAAAAAATCACATTTTTATATCAAATTAAAATGCCAATTCTAAAAAAAATATCACTTCTAGCTTCTCAATATACAAAATGTCAATAAAGTTGGAACTCATATTAAAAATACCACTTTTTAAAAATTCATGAGAAATTATGGTATATTCGCAAGAAATTGACTTCTTGCGAGAAATTGAGTTTAAAAAAACAAAAAAACTATTTTTTTTTTCAAATGGTGTATCATTTTTTAAAAAAAATTGATTCAATGAATTTAAACTGGTGTACGTGAGTGTACACGCGCATATATTCCAACACTTATCAGTAAATTTGATGGATTCTTTACTCAAGTTTTTTACGCCCAAAACTTGGACTTGAAACCTGTGATTAAAATAGGAGTATATACTCTCTATAATATTCCAGCACAGTCCACGACAACCACCACTTTGATGCATAGAATTTTCATATCGTTGTTGACAATTAGATTCAATTTGAACAATGTAAAAAACTCAGAAAAATAACGAAGACAAACGGGCTCTTTTTTTTTTAATATCCATCAAATTGAGCATACTTAGAGGATGATGAAAATTGAAATCTAGAGTTAAAGAAAGAAAAGAAATTAGGTAGCAGCAAACCCATCGGAGCGGCACATCAGAAGGCTTGGCTAATGTATGTGTCTCTCTCTACTACACATGCTGCATTAATTCAATGTTGATACATCCAATGCTTCATTGAATTGGTCCATTTTTAATGTATTTCTTTAGTTTTTTTTTCTTTTTTTAATGATAGAACTTAAGTCTTTGAAACTTATCTTACATGGTCTCATCACACAATCACACACTCCCATCACCAACATTGCATCTAATTGATGGTCAACATTGCATTGATCAAAAAAAGAAGGTCAACATTGCATGCCAAACCTTTCTTGTTAACACACTCTCCAAGTGTGTACATTCATGGAATTCCCATGTTTCTTTTGGCTTAATAGTATTTTTAATATTATTTTTAACAGAATGTTTAAGACCACTGAGCAAAAATAAACATAACGAGTAATTCCATTATCATTGTATCATTCGTTAAGTTTCTGTTAGTTTTTTGTTATTAAAATGATGATGTGGTGTTTACACTATTATAAGAATACATTTCCTCAAATTGATCAAATAAATTCTAAATTATGTTAAAAGAATCTTCATCACTAATTATAAATTAGAAAAAAGAAAAGAAGACCACATGCTTTATATTTTTAGTTCACTCTTCAACTTATGGAAAACCCAGCAATGCCCACAGTTTCATGACATCCTGAATCAGTTTCTGCCATTTATTTCACTTTTTTTTTTGTCGAATTAGAAAAATTAAAAAGAAGCAATCGGTGGATATGTTGAAAGAAATGAGAGCAGGAAACTGTGTTCCAATGCGAAGCAACTATTTAGTCAGGTAAGAAATATGTTTGTCAAAATTCAATTGATTCAGTTTTTGGACTAATAAAATGAGTGCTTGTAGAAGGATCAATATCTAATGATTGTTACCGACATTCGTGGATTCAAATGGATGAGGACTTAAATTCTTTAAGTAACTACTCGGGTTTAATTTTTTGTAAAATTATGGTGCTATATATGGAGTATACGGCGTTGGCAGAGTCGTTTCTACTGATAAGTTTTTGCAGTACCCAAAAGAGAAGTTGTTGACATTAAATTGAGATTTTCTTGATACAAGATGAAACTACTTGATGTTTGATGAAGCAAGCAAGGAATGAGACAGATTGGGTGAAGAGAAGTGGCAAAATCAGCTAGGTGTGGTGCTTGACGAATAGTATACGGCCCGAGACACAGTCGTGTCTCAGGCATGCTGTCTGTGTAATGGCGTGCTCCAAATTGCTCGACACACGGACAAGGAGTCAAGATTGTGTCTTATACACCAAGACCGTGTAGTCTCTTGCGTGCCTGTGTCATCTATTTTGGCAAGTTTTAGACATGTGTTAGGGTTTGGATTGCCCTACTTTGGTTTGTATTCATTCTAAACATATAAATAAATAGCTTGGGACAATTCTTGGAAGCCTTTCGGTCGATTATGACTCTAAATAATAGAATTACTTGCTTTCTACCCGTGACATAGGTCGATTGACCGAACCACGTAAATTCTTGTGTTCTTCTATGATTGCTCTTATTTATTTTCACGCTATTTTATCGCCTAATTTTCTAACAAGAGCTATACAATTCATTCAAATCCCTTCTATAAGAAAAAAAAAGTCTAATGATTATTGGGTTATTATTTTTTTGGGGTATTGGGGGGTTAGTTGGTATTAGTGTGGTTTACCGTAATCCGTAGAAAAGAAATCACATGTTTTTCTTCTCATATTCCGTTTAAATTGATAAATGTGTACAATGGAGATATTCTTCGAGTTTGGTTCAATACCTTTTCATAATGGGATTACGGGTATGTTTATTTAGAAGGAAATTTGAGAGAACGGAAAGTGAAAAAAGATTAAATTTATTGTTTTTAAGCGAAGTTAGTCTTGTTGAATCGGCTGGAGTATGCGCTGGCCTTTCAAACAAAAAAAAAAATACTATTATGGGACTCTTCTACGTAGATGGTTGTTTATGTTTATGAAATTATTACCCTCTTTCGAGTTAGAAAAAAAAATTGATATTGTATAAATGCTCTTAACAATATATTTTAATTGAAACAAAAGTTTGCATTTGTATCGGGAAAAATTTCTTAGAATATTCATCCATCAAGGAATTATGTAATCAATATCTACTTGTGTAAATTAAACCATTCAACAATAAAAATTTGACTTAAATGATATGAACGTACGTACGTGTAGTCATCATATACACAAACGAGTATAAAGTATAAACCCATACGATCCAGCACTTTATTTGGATTTATCAAAGAGCGACAATAAACGAAAAGCAACGAAATTTGTTCTTTCCTTTAGTTAACTTTAGATCTTGGATTCTCATTGATATTTTTCTTTGTCGACGGCAATTTTATGTTTTGATGTTTCTTTTAATAGTTAGCAAACACCAATTTGATTCAAATTTGCTTAGACGTGATTATGTTTGTAGATTTTTAACTTCTTTGAAGAGTTTTGAAGTCTAGATTTTAGTATCTCATGGTAAAAGGTTTCTGGGTTTTCATTGTTTGTAATTATTGTTGTAAGTTGTGGATTTGGTACTAGAGCACCACCTGGTATCTCTAGCCAATGCATAAACCACCCAGTAATTCCAATTCCATCTTCAATGGTGTTGTTCTTCTCAGCAACCATAATCATTTAACTCAATTATCTTTTTTCATCAAACAAATAATTATTATTCAGACAAAATTGATCACAATTATAGAAGTTTAAGTTTCAAATTTATGAGAAAATACTTCAAAGGTGATGTTTATAATGATTGTTTTCTTTTACTAAAAGTG
>CAODLS010635928.1:0-15192 GCA_948243855.1 Flueggea neowawraea
AACAGCTAAGGTAACACTATTTCCTAACAATCCGAAGAATGTAACTCATAGACAAAATTAAAGTTTCAAGTGACCAAACCTGCACTTTCCCTGCTCAATCTTCACTCCGCATTCAATAAAAAAACTCCTATTCTGTCCAATTCTCAATCATGGAATTCAACAAGTCCACCACTTTCTTCATACTCTCTCCATCAGCACCTCCACCAAAACACCCGCACAAAGCCTCATTTAACTTCAAAGCATCCCCAACTCTAGCCTCTCTAAGCAAACTCCTATAAACCCTGTCTCTCAACTTATCACCAGGCACAAACCCCACACCAACCATTTCCCTCAAAAACATCAATGCATCAAGAACCAACCCACACTCCACTTTTTAAGGACAACCAGGCCTAGGACTCCAATGATAGACCTTCAAAGCCTCTTTGGGTCTCTTCCTTCTTATGTAAGAAGTGACAAGATTGGTGATAATTGGTGAAAGAAGAGAGTGTGCTTGTGGGGTGTGTCTGAGAATGGTGAGTAAAGACATAGACTTGGACATGTCAGGTTGGGAGGTGAGAGAGTGGACGAGAATGGATAAAGATAGCGACTTTAGAGGTGGGTTTGTGAGGAGAGCGGTTGTGGTTAAGTGAATTGCTGTAGTCAGGTGGTTCGAGAGGCATAAGCGAGGGATTAGCGGGTTTATTTTGGTCAGTTCTTGTCGGGTAAGTGCGGTTGATTTTGTATCAAATTTTTGTGTTTCACGATTTGCAGGTGAAGTGGAGGAGGACGATGGAGCCAATGATGCATAGGATTTTTGTAAAATTGGTGAGATTCTAATGGACCTTGTTGGTTTGAAGAGAAATTGACGAAGAGTTTCGTGCTTCATGTTTTCAGAGTCAGAGAACAGAGCATTTCCAAGAAAAAATGGAGACCTCGCCAAAGATGAAGAGAAAAAGGTCACAATACGTTTTTGTCAGCATTAATTTACTAGTTTTTTGGGAGACAACAAGTTCTCGTAGCTCAGTTGGTTAGAGCACCCGTTTAGTAAGCGGGAGGTCTTGAGTTAACGAGAGCAATTGGTTTTGGTTCAATGATTTTTTGCCAACCTACCAAATTTTCTGACTGTTGCATCTGAGTCATTTCCAGTCAATTCTGTCGGATGGGACATCGGCAGCTGCAATGTTATTAGCCGTTCCTTTCATTCATATCCTCCAAATGAAAATGGAAACAACATAGCAGCCATAACATTTGGAAGCCAAGCAGTCACTAATATGATATTTCCACATTCACCTACTAGTTTCTCACGCATCGTCATACATAAAAATTCATCTTACCTTTCTAATGTTGATTCTATTTGTCACTCTGCTTATAATAGTCATTCTTCGAACACAAAAATCATATACATATAAAAAATACGATCAGAATCATTAACTTACATATGACAGAACCAAGTTGTAAAGCTAATTCGTGTTTTCTGTAGATAAGTATTTTCTGGTGCAATGTCCTGATTCTAAAATTTTCTAGGCATGGCATCATATATCTTCTCCTTATTCTTTTTCATGTTTTTGTATGTAACACATGTTTCCCTTATTAGTCCTCAAAGCTACACCGGTATCTAAGCTATTTTATCTACAGTATGAAAAACAAAGTATAAAAGTAAAAAGTTCCTCTGCTGTATTCTTGTGTGTATCACAAAGCCCTCCTTTGACATGTGTGGCAAGGAAGAGTAAGACCCGTCTCTTCTTCGAGAAAACACTGTCATAAGACGTCAAACTTTACAGCCAGTGATCCCATGCTCCTATGGTTGAAACATTCTTTGTAAAACTGATTGCTTTAGTTCTTGTCTTTCCGCATAAGTGATCGAAAAACATCTGAACAACGAACTATTGGTCATGCTAAGGGAGAAACAATTTATTACACTAACAGTTGTGTCATGACGTAGAGGCCACCCTTCATTTGGCCCTTCGTCGTTTTGTTAGTTGTCCAGAGGCATGTACTGTGACATGATAGCCATGATTTCTGAGTCCATATAAGACTGCAAATGGAAAAGGGTGTGTTTAGAAGTAGAGATATTGAAAATGTGATACAGAAGGCGGAAATAATGCTGGCATCGATAAAATATTTGCCCTGAGTCTGTATTTGTAGAATATATAACCAGCAACACTAGCTCCAGCTACAACTGCTAGAACTAAGAAGGTGATGAACCATCCAAATTTAGCTCCACTTCTCTCTGAAGAATGGACGACAAAGGGTTAGAAAACTATCGTCACTTTAACGACATCCAATGTTTCAAACAGTACAACGAGGATGCCAGCAGACCAATAATAGTCTTTTCTAAATGGAAAATGTTTAGATTAACTATCACACTCATCATATTGGACGAATTGCAATTACATTTATCCGCGTGTACCAAGAAAGGAAATAAAGTAATTTTATTGGTTCACTTAATTATGTTACAGATACAAGCGTCTTGATCCTTCATGTAAAGGAAGTCCCCTTGCAGTTGCACTCATGTCCACCCCAAGTGTCCTTACAGGTGCAACACCACATCGACACGCAGTGCGCTCCTTGCATTCATCAATATCTGGTTCACAGCAGAATTAACATAAACAAAATATCATTAGTATTTTGATTTCAGTTAGACCTAAAAGTTATAAAAAGACTTAATCCAGTTATTTCACAGACGCATTAGTACAAGGTAAGGACCTTCACAATGATGACCATCACCGCGAAAACCTTGTGGGCATTCGCAGCATGATATTCGGGATTTCTGTTCAATGCAAAAAGGAAAAATGAGTTGCAGCACACATGAATATTGAATTAAGAATATTAGGAAAAAATCACAGAACTGAGCAGGCCGAGAAAGTCAACCCATTTCTTGTTTCCGACCAACATCCTCCATTGTTTATTGCGCATCTTGCAGGTCCAAAAGCTGTAAATCAAAGCGAAAAATTTTGAATGCAAAACATGTATGGTTCATGTGTACAAAAGACAAAAATAAAGTTGGAATCAGTGGTTCAAAATTTTGTAAGTTATTTTGCAACTGTTCTTGGCTTTAACATCAAACGCAGAAGTTCTATTTGATAAGATCCAAGAGAAAACCAATTCTCCGCAATTATATGCAGACAATGTAACAGCTTTCTTTTGAAGCTACGACATTATTGCATGATAGGAAAATCTTAATGATCAGAAGTTAAAACACTGTACGTTAACAAGATGTGTAGCCATCTCCTCTGTGCTGAACACCCTTCACGACTGGGCACTCACACTCTTCCTCTGAATGTGTCCTGATGAAATCAGATCCCACTGTTAGTATATAGACTAATAAACATGAAATGAGGTTGGATAATTAAACTATTTTATCTGCAAATGATGTTGAAAGTTGGGGAACTCAGAAAGCTCATATTGTAATTTTTTGGTGTACCTTGCATGCGGTTATATTAGATTTTTCGTCCTGCCAACAGCCTCCATTCCTCTGAAGGCACTGGTTGGTTTCAAGATCTGTCAACATAAAAACAGCACCAAAATTATTTACAATTCTCCCAGAAGTCAAGTATCTCATTATGTACAAAAGTAAGTGCAAACACCCCGACCTGAGCTCAAGCAAACAGGGGGATCAGTGGTCTCCTTAAATCCTGCACATATAGCCTTCAGCAAAGCGCTTCTTTCCAGTTTTCCTACACACCAAGAGCAACTCAAAAAACAGCATTAGTGGATACTGTATTATTCGAATAGGATCATCGTTTAAATTGGTTTGTGCTTAAAAGAGGCAAATGAAAGCTTCAGAGAGACTTAAATTTGTTCAAATGGAACCAACAAATCTCCTAGTAAATTTTCATCTCTTTGTCAAATTCGGAGCTAAAACATACATATTTCACAATGAGCAAGAAGAAAATGGACACTATTCAATTGCTAAAAGATAATCATATATAGTTTCAGTACACCATGAAACATAATTTATCATTACAGAATAGCGTTGCCTACAATAATATACACATACCTCGGTACATATGGTAACATCCTCACGAGATCCCTTGCCAACATTCATGTAGAAATTAATCACTGATGTTAATTAGTTTCAAACAGAAATCTGCAATCTTTGTTTTGAATAGGGGAACTATAAAAGAATTAGAAGCAAGACCAACCTGGCGTTCTTGCCCAGTTTCAGTACTTCATTTTCCACATCAGCTTCAGGGTCGCCCATGCACTTTTTGATCTTTTCAACAGGCAGATCTGTTTTAATAGATTATTAAAATCAAATTCTCAATCCAAAAAATATAATATGAAGGTTTTTTCCAATGACATTCAGAGTAAACTTTTTGAACCATCATATTGGACAGAGCAATATACTGTTGCTACAAAACACAAAAGCCAGATTTGACTCCTTAATTTAAAAACATCAATCTTCTAACGACCAGAACTGCAAAAATAACTTACCAAGTGACCTCAGAACGTCCTCGGCACATTCTTTGCCATATCTTTTCTTCTTCATGGAACACCTGATGTAAAAATCATAGTCCCACCAAATCCAGGACCTTCACTCTCATTTGCAACCCTGTGGACACAGAGCTGCCTCAAGTTCTCAAACACCACATCCTTCCCTTGATATCCCTCCCCAAAATCCTGTTCCGGATCAGGTGCGCAGTACCTTCCACGGTTTATGCACTGAGACTTGCATTGAGTGCTAAGAATAAAAGCCTGACGACAATACCAAGTGATATAGTGACGAGTGAACTGTGTGTAGCCTCCTCTCTCAAGGATCTGAGCGTGGCCCCTGAAATTTCTTATGAAATCCATCTACTCATCACATCGAGGCCGGCATTCATCATTACTGTTCGTCCACAGCTCGTACTCAACTCTCTGGAACCGACTCTCTCCAGTCCAATTTTATCACAACTGCGTCACAGTTTTTCAGAGCTTGCTTTAAGCTATCACCAAAAGATTTCTCTATCAAAGCTGATGGGATGTTAATCTTTTCGACGTACCCATCTGCATCACTACTTTCCTCCGGGGAATCCATGGTAATAAGTGGCTCATCTCTGCTATCAGCCACTAACACCGCTGCAGCACCAGCCTGTTGGGCATTCCATACTTTCAATGCGAAGTAGCACTCTAAATTTTCAACAAAAAAAATGTCAACATTTATTCCACAAACCAATCAGATAAAGCCAAAAAGTTTAAGAAAACGGAACTCCTTCAACTGTATCATTTCGATTGTCAAAAACTAAGCGCCTCAGGTGAATGCGAAAGCTTGAGGCATGCTTTTAATAATGCTGTTGGTGGTTCAAAAAGTCTAGCAACCCCCCTCTCCAAGTCAACGAAACACAAAATGCAAGTCAACGAAGAGGGTTCAGCCGATCAGGAATCAACAGTTCAATCAAAACATGAATCAAACCAATTAAAACAACCAGTGAGGTGTTTGTAATAATAATTCAGAATCAGAAAAGATAAAATGAAGCAAACAAGAAAATCAAACACACGAATAAACAGAGGAGTCATACTGGAAGAAATTAAACAATAAACTATCAAGAAATTCAATGGCTTTAAGCACAATTGAAGGGCGAGAATTCTTGGACCTGAAAGGATTGTCACCATCAAAAGGAACACAACCAAGAGCACCCTTGTCAGGATACACCACAGAACCCACCATGTACCCTCCATAGTCAGGAATACCAAAGTTGCCAATTGCACTGTCGTGATTACCCCTCAACTTCAATGGGGACAACACACTTATACTACTCTTCTCCACCACAAAACGACCATTCACGGAGCTCAAAACCAGTCCCACTACCACCAGAATCACCAGCAGCTCTTTGATCAAAAGAGCCATGCAGAGGTAAAGAAGTGATCTTTACGAGGCTAGGAGAAATGGGTTTGGCTCGGATTGTAACGTTTTGTGTTGGTTCCCGGGAAAAAAGAATAAAGAGGAGAGAAAGCAAATGAGGGAGGGACGTGTGTATGTAAGGTAGGTGGTGGGAAAGAGAGGTGCTAAGTGTTGGCTGACGTTTACTTAAAGGTTGTAGCGAGGTGTTTTGTTGTTGTTAAATGTAAAGCTGTGACGTGAAGGAAACGACAGGGTGGAGGGAAGGGAGGAGGAGAACGACGTGGTGGACGGTGTCAGCGTAACTACCACCTCTCCCATTGGTTGCAACCACTGGGCTGTTTATTTTTATGTTCAGGGATGTCTGTTAATAATCAAAGATCTTTTAATGTTGAATGATTCGGCCTATTTTTTATTTTTGTTGTTTTTGATTGTTTTTCAAGTTTGGTTTCTTCAATGTTAAGCAATATATGATCCGTCTGATTGTGATTTAATGAATGATGTAATAATTACTGATTAAGGTGTGCCAGTTAAGATCAAACAAAGATATATTTGGATTAAATGAGTTAAATTACTGAAACAAATCAAACAATTGCATTCTTCGTGTGTTAAAGTAAAGTAATTTTATTAAAAAAGTACTAATAATATTTAAGGAGATGAAGTAAAATAATTTTACTTTACTAATAGTTTTATAATTTTATCAAGAAAAAAACATTGTTTTTTAATATTAAGGAGTAGAAAAGAATCGATTTTTTTGTAAAATTATATAAATGACTTATAAAAAATATATTAAAATAAGTAGAGTTTGATAAACTGATTTTAACTTAAAAAAAGAAAACTCCATAACTCAAGCCAATAAATTAATATTCAATAAAGAATGAGAGAATGAAAGGAGAGCTCTTATTTTATGTTTTCGGTCACTTTAGATGGGATAGTCAATGCGGAAAAAATACATATATACGCCGAGTTATCCGAAATTTCAAGGCAATTAGAGTGTTCCATGGTTAAACCAATACTTAAATCAGAGTGGACCTATATTCTCTCTCGCTTGAGGGAGAAATGTCTGATGCATTAGGCCTTCTGAAGAACTTGCTGTATCTTTATCTTTCTTATGACTTGTCGGAGCTTCAATCGGAAACTTAACATCCTTGGAAGTGTTCTACTTTCACGCAAACAAGATGAATGGAAGCCTTCCTGAAAGCTTTGGTCTGCTCGTGAAGCTAAGAGATTAAAGCCTCATGTCAAACTCATGGCGAGGAGTCACAACGGAAGCTCATCTGATGAATCTCAGCAGGTTCGAATCCATGGCAGTTTTAAGTGGGGAAGACGGATTTTTGGTATTCAACATAACTCATGATTGGATCCCTCCATTTAAGCTCACGAATCTCCACCTCAAATATTGCAAAGTCCGTCGGCTTCAAGTTCGGACAGAACTCACTCAGGTGAGAATTATAAATGTTGGGATCTCAGATACCATATCAGAGGAATGGTTTTTACAGGTATCTTCAACAACTTTAATCATAGACCTATCTAATAACGGCATTAAAGGGCAACTCCCGCAAAAGATCAAATCTCCGGTACTAGAATATATTGATCTCAGTTCCAATGTCATTGAAGGTCCTCTCCCGCTTTGGTCTACCAATGCAACCCAAGTGTATCTTCAAGGCAATTCCTTTTCTGGCTCTCCCAGAAAACATAGGGGAGTTAATGCCAAGAGTGCGTAGCCTGCATCTTTCTGACAATCGTCTGAACGTTACTATACCATCATCCATCTGTAAGTTAGCTGATTTACAAGTTCTCTCTCAGGAACAAGAAGATTTTTGGAGAACTTCTTGATTGCTGGGATAACTTGACTTCTTTGTGGGTTCTAGATGCGTCGAATAATAGTATATCAGGCGGTATTCTTAGATCAAATAGTTTTGTCAGGTCACTTGGAATGTTGTTGTTGAGCAACAACAATCTACGCGGAAAAATTCCGATTTCATGGCAGAATTTATCGTATTTGACAAGCTTAGACCTTGGGGAGAATCAATTCTCGGGGGAGATACCATCTTGGTTAGGAGAAAAAATGTTATCCATGCTACTACGCCTTCACTCAAACTTGTTCAGAGGACACATCCCGGAACAGCTATGCAATCTTCAAAATCTCCATTTTTTGGATCTTGCCAATAATAACTTATCTGGATCCATTCCAAACTTGTTCAGAGGACGCGCTAGCTCTTACACACAGAAATATTAGCACACCAAGAGAGCAATCAATTGGCACTCATTTCTTGTGATTTTCATTAAATCCAGCGTTGGATTCTATCATCCTTGCATTGTGGATGGTGGTGAACCTGAGCTCCTATTAATTGTGATTCCATTGACAGGATAGTTGATAGTACAATGTCATTTTCTACAACTCAAACTATGTCACATTCATTTAAAACTAGTCAATTTACAGCAGCAAAATCTAAAAGAACGGCAAATTTAAATTCATAGATAACTGCAAACTGCATCATAAAATCATTGGAACAAGAGGACTAACTAAGTTACTAAATTCTGAGGCTCAAATATAAGAGCAGAGAGAGCCAGATACCACCAACATGAGTGTTAATTAATGCAAGAATCGGACATAAACTAATGAACTGAGACTGGATGTATTGATCTTTAATCCTAATATAAGTTAATGTTTATTACTACTGTACTCTCGTCGAAAAGATTATATATTACTACCGTACAGAACAATGAATCTGAGCAAGCAGGAGAAACATGAGGAAATTTTTTCCAGCTGTGTTGAGACGTAGCTGGCTGCCCAGACAGAGACACATTTTGTTCCAGCTAAAATTTATGAAGTTTGTTCACTTACAAAAGTCTACAAAAGTCATTAAAAGTGATAATGCAACACATGCCCCTCACATCCTTCAAGAATAAGTAGCTTAACTCCATGAGGTACTTCTGTTTTTAGCTGCTCCACTTGCTGGCGAGACTTATCTTTTCCAGATTGCTCTTCGCACGGCAGAAGATTAATAATAAACTTATCTAACCCATTAGCGTTTTCTAAAATAAACATGGCAAGTTCAATATGATCACAATGACCATCAAATCCAATTAGTTCCACCACCTTAAGGCATTGGTGAGGGCACTGATTACTCCCTTTCATTACTCCTGGTTTCATTTTTGACCCTCTCCATAACTGCAAACATGCAAAGAAAGAAGTCAGTTGGCACTTGTTAGTTGTGATTTCATATAACAACATAGTTAATAGAACAAAGGCTTTCCTAAAACTCAACGAATGTCCCATTCATTTAACATAATTCTATGTACAACACCACCACCTGCATGCGACAATGTACAACACACTGCAAGAATGACAAATTTGAAAAGCTGGTATAGAAATAATGGTGACTCTTTGTGGCACAAATAATTGTAACCTGCATCATTATATAACAGGAACAGGATGACTAAGGCTCAAATACACGACTAAATACCACTTACTTTGAGTGTTAATTTGTGCAGGAGTGGGCATAACTTAATGAACTGAGGCAGAGCACAAAAGGCTTGTTGAGAGTTCGGCCTAGCTTCCAACGTCAAGTGCCTGAGATTTGTTAATTGAGTTTGTCCAACCAACTCAAAAAATCTCTACAGGACAAGAAAACAAGATGAAAAAAAATAAAAAACTGAGTGAAGGCTGTCAATTCAGCTTGTGAGCATAAATTATAACTAACCTCGTAGATAGAATAATCCAATGCAAGAGTTTCCAGCTGCAGTAAGTAGCCTGAAAACGGGCCAAATACAGAATCCATACCCCGACAGTAACATCCACTAGACAAATCAACCAGACAGGAAAGATTCTGAACTTGCAATCCTACTGGCCATCCATAATAACGGAATGACACGAGATTTGGGGCATAAATCTCAATGCGCTTTAGATCATCGCAATTAACTATTTGAAAACATTTCAATTTCAGTGATGAACCAACCACTTTCAAATTCGAGAGCTTTTTGGAGCGTTCCAAAGACAACTTTTCAAGCAATGGACAAACGGACAATAAACACTCGATCATTTCTCCAGTTATATTGACATAGTTCAGGCAAAGTGAAGTTAGGCATTCGATGCCGGGTAAATCAGGTGCACTTTCGATGAAGCCATATCCATTAAGTCTTGGCCATAAATTGATGTTGAGTCTTGGCCATAAATTGATGTTGATCGTTTTGACTCTCTTTCTCACTGCAAAGCAAATCCATTTATCAAGAATACGATAGCTTCGTGGATCCAAATCACGCACAACCGAAAATTCATCTAAATCTGAAGCCCGACAAGTTTTAAGCAATCGGTTCACCCATCTTGTGTAATTTTTCCTTTCCAATCCAGATCCCTCCTTGGCATCAAAGTTTAAACGAGTGGACATTGTCCACGAGTTTTTCCATCTGCGTGAGAAAACACTGGTTCTTCCAGCTTCTTCCAGCGTCAAGTGAGAGATTATGACACCAAGAACATCATCCGGCAGCTTTCCAATCCGATCCTCCATACTTGGTTCATTCTTTTAAAAACAAATAGCAACCAAATTCGGATCTCAAGAAAAGTAAAAAAAAGCCTCAAAAAGCATCCAAATTTACATCTAAATTCGAGTTTAGAATGACAACCTAACGAAACACTAACAATGCTAATCATAGAAAAAAATCTGTCACTGGCATAAAAGAGAAGCTAAATTATTAGAAAAACGAAGAGGGCAAACAGATTTACACAAACCTTGTTATTTGAGATTAAAGACATTGAATTTCTTCTTCTCTTTCTCATCTTCTTTGCAGAGATTCGATTCGTACAACACTAGAAAATTCTCAAATCAATGCAATAAGGAAAAAGAAACACGAATAAGAAACTCAGAGATTGTGAATTATTTCTATTAGAGAAGATATATATATATATATATATATATATACAGAGACATAAATTGGAGAATCAGGATTACAAGATACTTACAGTGTTTACAAGTAAACGCCCTGAAGAGAAAGGTCGGTTGAGGACGAATCTGAGTTTGGAGTATTTATAGGCACCTGTTTCCACCACGCAGAAACCAACTAGAGACAGGGCAAAACGACGACGTCTTGCATTCTGAAGCTTTTTTTTTGTAAATTCCGTTTTTCTCCTTAAGATCATCAAAAAACTTCATTGTGGTCCTTTTGTGGAATGATGCTGTTTTATGGTCCTAAGGTTTTGTTATCTTGCCACGTTAGCGGTCAAATCTTCTGTGTGTCATGTTAAACTATAAAAAACCGAACAGACAGATAGATGACGGAGTCATATTGGAAGAAAACAATCAAGCTGAGCAAAGGGAACAGGAACACGGAGAGTTTTGTCCAACTGCATTGAGACATTACTAGCTCTTAGACACAGAGATATTAATTCTCAATGTTCAAAAATAAGTAGCTCAACTTCAGGAGGTACTTTTGTTCTAAGCTGTTCTGCTTGCCGCTGAGACGTATAAATAAGCACCTTCAGGAGGTACTTCAGGAGAGATGACTAATAACTTTCTCCAACCTGACGATGTTTTGTAAACTAAACATGACAAGTCCAAGTCATCAGATCCAATTATTTTCACTGCCTTTAAACGTTGGTGCGGGCTCCAATAAACATTTTCCCTGTCTAGTCTTACGATCTCCAACTGAAAACGGTTGAGAATCACCTCAGAGCATACCTGAGAGAGTAGGAGTCGTTGGAACGTTGGAAATCTTAGACCTGTTACACAACCAGCTTTCCGGGTCAATTCCTCAGAGCTTGTCTTCTCTCACATTTATCAATGACTGGGACTTGGCCTACAACAACTTGTCCGGGAGAATCCCTACAGGCAATCAGCTCCAAACTCTTGATGCTTCTGTGGTTTACCAGGGAAATCCATTTCTCCGTGGGTTTCCCCTGTAGGACAAGTGTCCTGGAGACGAATCAGCCATTCCACCATCTCCACCGAATGCTAATGGCAGCATGGAAGAAAGTAAAGAGGATGACAAGTCTGAAAAACTTGGGCTGTACGTTAGCATCGCATTGGGTTTTGGTTTAGGTTTTCTTGGTATTTCTGGAGCTTAACTCCGTAAAGAGTTGCACAACTTGTTACGAATTGGCAGAGCTCAAAAGAGGGAGTCCTGGTGAGACCCGTTCAGACTCCAAGCTTTGCAGTGTACAGATGACACTTCCAAGCGACGAGTCCAAACTTGTAATCTTCTTGAAATTGCAGTATCTTTTAAACGTTACGTGTATGTCTCGTTAAATTATAGTGCTGACTAAAATATACAAACGAGAAGTTGAACATTTTTCCACTCATTATGACAAATATTAGGGCAAAACAAAACAAAATCATGCATCTTGTTTCATATACGATTCCAACAGAAAGTTCCAAACGATAATCTAACATCTCAGAGATAATTAATGATGTGAAATTCTAAAACAACATCCTCTTATCATTACAATCTTCTTTACAATCTTCGATATTCGCAGTTACATCGGCACAGCAAGAAGTAAAATGTTAAGCTTCTTGTTGCTTGACTAAGTTTTTTTTTTTTGAACTGTGTTGCTTGACTAAGTTAAATATGTCTCCTTTTGGTCTTTCCCTTGCAATGAAGATTTCTTCTAGCCAGCTTCAATTTCTTCTTCAGCTTCTTCCCAATGGGTTTCAATGAATTCTTGGTTTGGTTGCCATCAGCCATTTCAGTATCTGTTAAAAATACCAACCAAAATCCATGTCATTATCTATATTTGCAACATGACTACGCAATAAGTTCAGTGCTGTTTGAATTAGAGCATTCAAAGAAGATAGAGTAATAACCAGGCATTAAGTTTCAGTGCCTTTTTCTGCCCTTAATTCAGTTATAAATTATCAGCTCTAATATTCAACAGAATTAGAGCATTCAAAGAACACAGAGCAATAAGCATTGGCTTGACATACGATATGAATAGATCAATACTAGAATATCATATGTGTTGCTTCAAACCCAGTAAACTTAAGCCTACATATTCTGTAAAAGCATTGATCAACTCGACTAAGAGATATTAATAGAATGATGCTCAATCAATGACTCACAGTTGGTACCTTTAAAAGACATTGCAATAAAGAGAAACTACCAAAAAGAAACAATCCAACTAGGTTTCTCAGTCTACTATACGCAAGGCCTCACCATAGATATATGGCGAAAAATTTAGAAAGCATCTCCAGTTAGAACAGATACTACTAAAGATTCCAACCTTCAAATATATAGAATGAGAAGCTTTCCCTGGCCTGTATTATAGATTTCTCTTCACTTTCAAAAACAGCCGACAATTTTCTTGAGCAAGAATGCACCGGAGCAGCAGAATGACCAATATTTCATGCCTTTCCAAGGAACTCCACATCAAATAAAAGGACTGAATCTGGAGGAATGATACAGGACCCTGCATTTTAGACAAAACATGAGAACAAAAATTGGAAAAGGCGGTTCCAAAATGTCATTAAAACGTTCCTCAAGTGGAAAGATAGATTCTTACCTCCTCTGCAACCCGCCCTTCTCATACCATATGCTAATTCTGGAGGAATCTTCAGAGTTCGCTTTCCCACTAAATCAAACTCGGGAAAATAAGCTCTTTTCACAATTAGTAGCAATCAGGAATAGAATATATATGGTGTTTGTGGTACGTTATTTTGTACCTTCTAGCATCGGAGGAACTCCTTTGCCACCGAGGATTCCGAGGTCCCGTCCTTTGATGACCTTTGTCATGAGAGAACTGAATTTTAGTTTCTTCACATATTTCATTGCATCCAAACCATAGGCCCTTGTTTGAGGGGATCAAAGACGCAGCAGAATTATTGAAAATACACCTACTGTGTTAAAATGTCAACAAAATTATGCAAGTGTGGTATCAGATTGACTGGCATTGCTTATCCTGGGCTGTGTCCAGATTTCAGTCAACAATTTCGTAAACTACGAACACTGTGAGCCATATCAATCAAATCTTTCTGTTGGCCCAAAGGTAACAGTTTCAAACATTATGTACATCATCACTGATGAAAAGGCTGCGTTCATTCCTTCGGCATTATTCCTTAAACGATTGCCTGTCAAGAAAGCGATCAATTGGCACTTATTTAATGTGATTCCATGAAATCATGCATTGGATGTTATCAGCCTTACATTGTGAATGGCGGCAAAACCTGAACTCTGATTAAATTGTGTTTCCATTAACAGGTCAATCTACAGCAGCACATGCTAAAAGAATGACAAAATTTGAAGTAGCTGACATGAAAACTAGGGTGACTTTCTGTAGCATAATTTCCAACTTGATTGATTCCCTTCTCCATTGACCTTCTTTATGCAACAAAAATGCTTCATGTAGCACAACGTAATCGCAGTCTACCATATATCCAAATCACTTGATGTGGTCTAAGTAAACAATACAATCTCCATGAGTTTACATACCACAGCTAAACCAAAACATTACTGCTCTACTCTCGCCAAAAAGAAAAAACATTACTCCTGTACAAAACAATGAATCAGAATGAACATGAATAGATTTTTCCCTGCTGTCATCAATTCTCACATCCTTCCACAATTAGTAGCTCAACTCCGGGAGGTACTGCTGCTCTAAGCCGTTCTGCTCGATGCCTAAACTCTGTTTTCGGTTGCTGTCCGAGATTAACAATCAACCTCTCTAACCTGATGTCATTTTTCAGAAGAAACATGCAAAGTTGGATGTGATCCCTATGACCACCAAAACCATTAATCTCCACCTCTCTGAGATATTGGTGAGAAAACCCATTACCTTCTTCCGTTTCTTCTTGGCACGAATTCGACCATCGGCGTAACTGCAAACATGCAAAGAAAGAAGCCAATTGGCACTTCTTTTCTTAGTTGTGATTTCAATACAAAGTAGTCGATAGGACAATGGTATTTCTTAAAATTCAACGTATGTCCCATTCATTCAACATAATTCTATGTAAAACACACTGCAAGAATGACAAATTTGACATAGATGGTATGGAAACAGGGGTCACTTTTGTGGCAGAAATAATTGCAAGCTGCATCGTGACACTTACTTTGAGTGTTAATCTGTGCAGGTGTGGGAAAAAATTGATGAAATGAGACAGAACACGAAGGTTATGTTGATGGCTCGGCCAAAATTGCAGCGTCAAGTGCTTGAGATTTCCCATTTCAGTTTGTCTAACCGACTTGAAAAACATCTACAGGACATGAAAACATGATGAGCGAAATATAAAATCGAATAAAGGATATTAGTTCAGCTTGTGAGCATAAATTATGACTAACCTCGTAGCTAAAAAAACTCAATGCAAGAGCTTTCAGGAGGAAAAAGGAGACTGAAAGCGGGCCAAGTAGATTATCCATAATGCTCTGGTAACTTCCAACAGACAAATCAACCAGACCGGAAACAT
>CAODLS010636007.1:0-14015 GCA_948243855.1 Flueggea neowawraea
GAGAAGATTACTATCCATAGGGAAAATTTGTAAAGAATTCTGTAGTTGGTCCAATAGCCGTCTAATAGCCACCACTTTTTTAGAGATATCAGAAAATTGAATAGTATTCAAATGCTTTAGTTTAGTTTTCAACATCATGAGCCTTTTCCATATCGTAAACATAAGACACCCCGGCACAGTCTCACTCCACACCGAGCTAACAATCTCTTTAAACTACGGATGGTGGAGCCACATATTAGAAAACCTAAAAGGTTTATTGACCTTGTTTATTGCAACTCTAAGATTAACCACTAGAGGCGAGTGATCGGACAAACTAGCAGTAAAACCCCATTAATCAGAATCGCCGAAGGTATCTAGCTAATGACTATTAGTCATGCACCAATCAATTTTCCTCCAAATACGGGCTTCACCAGGCTGGTTATTAGTCCAGGTAAAATGACACCCAAACTTCTTCAACTCAAGCAATTCACAATAAGCAAGACAATCTGGGAACTCTTCACAACTTTGTAAATCCACATCATTACCCCCTAACCTCTCATTATCACTCAAAACAACACTAAAGTCCCCCTGAATCAACCAAGGAATATTGATAGTAGGAGCAATAGCCTTTAAGTCATTCCAAAGAGAGCGTCTGTCGTTAGGCTGGTTTGCACCATAGATGACAGTCCATAAGAAGCAAAAGTGTTGCTAAACAACCCGGCCGTGAATAAGCTTATCAGAATCTTGTAACACAGAGATGGAAGCAACAAATGGATTGTACATAATCCAAATATGCCCTAACACAGCATGGGCATAATTATCAATTAGTGCCCAAGAACGCAAATTCAACTTCCACCACACCTTAGCCTGATTTTCTTGCCTCGCTCTAGTCTCCACAACTCCTATAGCCCATAGCTTGGCAATCAATTTGTATAAAACTAATTGCTTGTGGGGGTCATTTAACCCCCGAACATTCCAAAAGGCTAACATTGATACCTGTCAGGAGGCATGCCCACCCTCTTTCCACCTAACCCATGATCAGTACCAGCTTTAGGTTGGACAGTAGATGCAATAATAACATGAACCATATGTATAACAGTCCTACCCATTTGAGCATTGCAACCACTTGTGCTAAGCCCTATTAAATTAACAACCTGATCCTCCCCTTTCCCCTTGATAACACCACTATTGGCAACATTAGTCACAACAACAGCATTAGCGCCGGAGGCAAGAGAGTAGTAGTTTTAGCAACAGAATCTTGAGGTAATACATGCTCATTATGATATACCTTCTTGACTTGCCAAACTTTAGCTCTTTTAACAATCCCATTATGACAGTTGGAACTAGTGTGACCATCACCTTTGCAAGTACTACACAGAATATGCCTCCAATCATAATCCACCTTCTGTATTAACTGGAGTCCCAAGTCATCCTCCAATGTGAGCACTTCAGGAAACTCACCAAGAACATCCATTTCAATAAGTACACGCGTATAACCCAATCTAGTGCGTTGTAGCATGAAATGATCAGTAAAAAGAGGAGTTCCCAGCAGACTCCCTATCCGGCTCAACATAGCCAAAGACCAAAACTCCAAAGGTAGCAATGGGAACCTCACCCAAACTGGAACTTGTTGCACTCGGCACAAATCAAAACTCATACCAGGCTTCCAAGCTTGGAGTAACAACGACCTCATATTAAACGTATAAGGATCACCATTCAAAACACTAAGCTGAGACATCTTATCCTTAAAGTTGAACAAAAATACATTCTATGTGATAAGATGCACAAACAACAAACCAGAAGCTTTCCATCGAGTAATAGCAAAACTTTCAATAGCAGATAATCGAGGCACAATACCGTAAACACTTCCAACAATAACATTACTCCAGCGAGCACTCTCATGTGTAACCTCAGACCGGCTAAAATGAGCAACTCTGACACCATTGCTCAGAGAGGGAGGAACATATTACAAAGAGCCATCTGGAGGCCGTTCTTGGTTCTTGATGAACAAATCCCACCACTGCGGTGCATACTGGGGAGCCAGAGTATCCTGCGAAGCCATCACTGGATCCCCTGAAACCTTCCCCTCACTCACACTCAACAGTGGCTCAGCAACTACAATCGTCGACTCCAGAGCCCATTCCCATCCTCACTAGTAGTACACGCATGACCTTGCTTCAACGAACACACTACATATGGAGGAACTAAGAGCGATCCCTCACCAATGAAACCCTAGAAAAAGAAGAGCAGATCTCCGTCCAAAAGATCGGTAAAAACACGGCAAAACCACCAATAATCTCTTTGTCGGACCAGAATAATCAATGAAGAAAGAATTTCAATCCGTTCGCGAGAAATCTAGGGATTTTGGGGCAGCGAGGAACGATGGTGCATGTTAGCAAAAAAGTCTAATCGTGCGCCGAGAGCATTCCAGGCTTTCATGTTTTTTAATATCTCCCACTATATTCTAGTTCATTTTCTTTGTAATTTTCACAATGGAACCCAATGATTTAACTTAATAAGTGGTCTGAATCGATGGGTGTTGATCCATTTTGATTATTATTATAGTTGAAAAGGTTTTGTATTTGTTTTTAGGGATTTGCAATGTGGTCCGAATTTGGCATATTATCTGAGAATGGTAACTGGATATCTTTGTGTTGTATAAAACCTTCTAACTTCAAAATCGACTACTTTAATGAAATTTCTATTGCTTGGTTTTCAGCATGGCCATTTGGAACCTACTTCTAATGGATATGCCTTGAACTCTTCATTGCAAAGTCAAATCTGCCTTCGTATTATGTAATTGCAAATTGCATCTTTTTATGTGTAAGTAGAAACAAATTAGGATTAATACATAACTTACCCCCAAACTTGTATGTTTTCTTTTACTGTCACCCTAAATTTTTCGAGCGTTCAATTTACTCCCTAAATTTGCTTAAAATGTCTCAACTACCTCCTAAACTTGCTTAAACTATCTCAATCACCCCCTAAACTTGATTAAACTGGACAATTTGCTATTTTTTGTAATTCATCACGAGTTTATTATGAGAATTCTTTTTATTCTTTTTGACATTCTACGTTTAGGAGTGATAACTTGAAGGTAAACTGGAAGATTCTGATATTCAAACACATTAAAAAAAACCCTTAGTTGAAAGGATTTTAACAAGTTTAGGAGGTAAATTGAACACTAAAAAAGTTTAAGACGACATAAGAAGAAAGTGTGCAAGTTTGGGTGGTAAATTATGCATTAAGCCAAACAAATTATGTCGTGGAAAAGTTTCACTAGTTTACCAGATTGGGAACATCTAGTTTTTAATCAATTTCTGGCACTTTTCTTGTTGAAAAATCTGTGTTTAGATTCATTTGGAATACCGGTTTTGTATCTGTTGTTTTTTTAAATGCTGTGGTTGAATTTGGATTTCTCTCTATTATTTGAGAGGCAATTGTAGTGGCAAAACATATACAATGGTTGGGACTCGGAAGGATCTTGGACTTATGGTTCTAAGTTTGAATACAATTTTTGATCTTATAAAAAGGGGCAAGAGCTCTGATGATTTTGAAGTTACTTGTTCCTATCTCGAATTCTAAAATGAAGTGGGTTGTCCTTTTTTCCAATTTGAGGAATCAATACAGATTTTTGGCTAAAATTTATTTGGATAAATAGAGATATTTTTCTCCAAAAAATATTATCCTAAATTTTTATTTTTAAAATACCCTTCAATATAATTTTTAAATTATATTTAATAACTAAAAAAAGTCAAAATTCATTTAATATAATTGAAATTTCTAATGGATCATTAATATATTGGTGCACTCATATTTAAATTGAGGAATGCTAAAAATATTCTCATAGGACACTCTCCTAAGATATTCTCTCTTTGAATGGTTATTGAAATTTTTTTCTCCCTCCACTCACCACTTTTTTCACGTTTTTCTATCTCATTCAATAGGTTTTTTTTTTTCTCTTTCCAATTAACCAACCATGACCCACAAACAATTATATTTTCTCATTAACGAATAAATGTAGATATAGCAAAACTCTTATAAAACATAAAACTATTTCTAAAATAGAGTCTTATCAACACAATTTCTGCAGCATAATAAAAATTGTGTTGTTATTTGACCTTACTGCAAAATGTTCTGTGTCGAAATTTTGAATTGCAAAATATAAATCTAGTATTCTTTTTAACAAAAAATATGATATATATTGTTGGACCTTTACGAGTTGGACATAAAGTATGCACATAGCCATAAAAGAAAAATTCAAAAGAAACTCTAATCAACACCAAAACAACTATGAAGTCTTTCAAGAATTCTTTTCAAGAAAATTAGATTTCTCCTGCAACTGATGGAAATAATTATAAGAGGCAAAATTGTTGAATGTTAAGAAGCCCACATGAAAAAAAAGGTCAGTAAATATATCCGAGAAATTATATTGATCCTACAAAATTTGAGAGAAAGTAAAATAAAAAATATTCAAATATTTTAAAAAGTAAAATAATAATTTCTTTAACCTTCTTAGACTTTTCGGATTTTTTTTTTGCGGCCCTTTTCTACACTGGACTTGAGTCTTTTAGGAGCTCCTTTTGTTGTTGATATCTCATCTAATATGGTGTCATTGACCAAATTATAGTCAATATTTTGCTTGTCCATAAACTCATAAGAATCACATCTTACTTTGCTTTTCTCCGAAATTGTTGATAGCTATACACTTTTCCAAGGCATTTCTCATAGCAAGATGGACAATATTGCAACTTTGTTGAGAAACCAATCATTCTTTACTTAACAAGGTACCTAACTGAAATAATGTGTTATACCATTTTCGTTCGCACTTAGGCGCATTTGGAACTTGTAAAGGTACAACAATATCAATTTTTTTGTTAAAAGACTACTAGATTTATGTTTTGCAGTTCAAAATTTCGACATAGAATATTTTGTAGTAAGGTCCAACAACAACACAGAATTTTTATTATGCTACAGAAATTGTGTTGATAAGACTGTATTTTAGAAATAATTGTATGTTTTATAAGAGTTTTGTAATAATTTTGAAAAATACGATAAGATAACGATACTCTACTAAAATAAAGTTTCAGAAAATTATAATTCAATTATAGCTAATTTAACGTAAAACAATAAAATAAATCCGCACTTCTATAATGTTTCTATAATATTTTCGATGGATTTGTTAAATAAATTTGAGATTAGTTGAACGGTTTCATAACAAATAAAATTAATTTGAGATATATCAATATTGTTCTTCCGTTAGCTGCAAAAACCTTTCTTTCCAATTTCGCCCATTTTCAATAGCACCTCTAAACACGTTGCACTTCTATAAGAGTATGCTATATCTACATTTATTTGTTAATTGGAAGATATAATTGTTTGTGGGTCATGTTTGGTTAATTGGAAAGAGAAAAACCCTATTGATTGAGATAGAAAAACGTGAAAAAAGTGGTGAGTGGATAGAGAGAGAAAAAATTTAATGACCAATAAAAGTGAGAGTCTCCTCAGACAATGTCCTAAGAGAGTATTCTTAACATTCTTTATTTAAATTCGATACATGCATGACATTAAATATACACTTAATATTAACAGTCAGTGTCCCAACGCTAACTGTGGGCCTGGCACTTTCATGGCTAATCACTTTGATAGGCACTATTGTGGCAAGTGTGGCTTGACTTATGTCTACAACAAGGCTGGTGGTGATTAGTTTACTTTTTCTTTATTAGTAATATTTACAGTAACAGATTTATTGGATTCAATGTTTTGAGTTTTGGCATTTCATTTTGTTTAATTTTGTGTTACGGTCCGTTTTTAGACAATGATCAGCGTATAAGACGAACCAAACCGGAAATCGGACACATATCGCACAAGTCTCAGAGATACATACATTCTACTTAACTTATTCAATTATTCAAAATATTTAATGAATATAAAACATTTATACATAAGAAACAATATAAGTATGACAGAATAGCATCGAAATAAATATAAAACCATTATAAGTAAAATTCGTATCCAAAAAAATACAAAATGCTAGCCCAGTAACTATAATATCCCATCTGTTTTGTCCAGGTTTTTGTAGCATCCAATCCTTTGGTGTTCCGAGATATTGTTAAGATGTTGGTGGCTTTTGGGTAATTAAATGATGTTTGAGTAAGTAGGGAGTTACTCAAGTGAGCGTGGGTGAATGTGTTGTTTTGAGTCCTTTGGATGTGAGCTTACTCGAGTGAGCGGGGCCAGAAATTTCTTGAGCAAGACTTACTCGAGTAACGTTTTGAGTTACTCGAGTAAGTGTTGAGTCAATACTGATACTTGGTTAAACAGTGAATTTTGGTGTCTTGACCCATTAAATACCCCTACCCGACTTGTAATATCTCGCTCGTTTCAATTGGATTTGTGTAGCAATACGTTGCCTTCGTAGCATTGTAAGATGTTCGGAGAGGTTTCGTTCATCATTCTATCATCATTGGGTGTTCAATTGGTCCAGGGAATGTTGGGAATTATGAATTTAAGTTGGAAATGCCTTAAAGAGAGGGTTTTGTGTGCATTGAGTGATTTGGAGGTCTACTACACGCATAGGATAAAGTTCTGTGCGCGTTGATAATCGTCTGGGGGTCAAAGTGTGATCTGGAAGCTATTACGCCCGGAACAAGGTCTTCTACGCACGTAATAGGTGTATTACGAACGTAGTAAGCCAGTGCGTAATACCCATTTTTCTGTTACTCACTTTGACAGAAATGCATGTGTCGTCTTTTAGGTTATAAATACCCCCCACCCGACTTCTCCTCAGCCATAACTCCTCTCAACCACCCAAATTACTACCAAATTTATTCCTCTTCATCTCCATTGGTTCTCATTGCTTCCACTTCAACTCTTGAGGTAAGAATCGTTAATTAATCTCTTCTTTTACTCATTCTTGCTTCACATTTGTTCATCTAGGGTTTTGAACGAATTGAAATGTTGAATTCGGATCTGTTCTTTCAGTTGAAATGGAAGTTGTTTCTGGTTAGATTATGGTTGTTGGAGATTGGAAACATGATATTTTGGTTTCGGTTTGAAGGATTTTAGGGTTGGATGGAATGGGTTTGAATGGATGCTAGGGTTTCGATTTTGGGCAGATTTCTTAGTGGATTTTAGTTTGTTTTTGATGTATCTAGGTGAGAGGGACCTATATTTACATAAATCATTGTAGTTCTTGAAGATTGGATGTGGTTTGTTCTAGGGTTCATAGAAATATGAATTTGTGATTGCAAATTCTTTGAGATTATGAGTTTGTTTGTTGAAATGGATGTTGGATTCATATTCAGGAGGTTGATTATAGTCAATGTAGGTGATTGGGTTTGATTTTCATCGGCTGAATTGAAAGTTGGACTAAATTGGTAATTTGCTGTTGGAGGGCCAAAAGTGATATTTGGCATTTTAAGGCTAAAATGCTATTTGGTTTATTTGGAGACTTAAAATATATGTTTTTGAGATTCAGATGATTGATTATTGATTTTAGGATAAGTTTCAGGTGTCGTTTGAGCATGTCGTTGCATATGCATTTTCACGCATTTTGTTACAGTCACAGTACCGTACCAGCATTCCATTGATTGTTTCTGATACATGCATTGTACTTGGTTATTTTCACAGCTTCTTGATCCTGTCAGCATGATCAGTCGCCAGCTAGTGGTGCTTGACCGATTGCTTGGACATCCAGGTGAGTGGATGACAACTTCAGACACATAGGTTGTGTCTCCAGCTATATATATTGTTTTTGATGTGTTCAGATTATATTTCTGAAATTGAACTAATCTAAGGATTGACTAATTTAATAACTTGATTATGTGAAATAATTAACTTAATATTTTTGAATTGATATATATTTATTATATATCCTCTACTATTTTCGATATGCTTTCATTGCATGATTACTGTTTTTTATTTAAAGTTATATATATATATATATATATACATACATACATATACTTGATATGGGACACCTGTGCTACGTGGGATAAACGTAGTCTTTGTTATACCAATGCGCATTTATAGCCCAGTTACCAGGGTTGGTAGTAACCGTGTATCCGGCTAGATACACGTACTTATCGATTGGTGGCAGAGTCCACAATCATCACTGTTACTGTTATTTTTATTGATATAGTTCCTTATCATCAGTATGATGTTATTATTATCGATGGTATTGCAAATGTTTTTGTGCATGATGTTTGCTTTGATTGCGAACATTTGTGAAATTGTTTTCAAAGCTATTACTTATATAGCGTGTATATAATTAATTATATAATTATATCTATCTATACTTGCATGTGGTGTTTTCCAATTGTTTTCAAAATAGTCTTTGTGAGGCACGTATGAGGCATTCTGGAGTGTTTTCCTCACTGGGTTTGATCCCCGTTTGTTCTCTATCTATGTTTATTCCTATCTTTCAGGTAGATAGTTTTTGGCTTCGGCAACTACTCCGCATCTTGGACACCCGTGAGGCGTCTCTTGGTTAGTGTCGCCCTTTTGTTCAGGCTCTACTATTTCTAGTATAGAGTTCTACACCAGGATGTTGTTGGGTTACTGGGTTGCCTTTTTGTATTTTGATACATTTATATTGAATTTGGTTAGTGATATTATTTTGATATATTATCTATATATCTTTGACTTATATAAACTCGTTTTATATTGCTTATGTTTTTAATTATTAAATGTTTTAATAATTCGATAAGTCGGGTAGAGTTTCTGATCTTTGAGACTTGTGCGAAATGGGTTGGGCTCTCATAGACGGTTCACCTCGTACGCTAGTCATGGTCTGGGAATGGGTCGTGACACGACTCCTCTTAGTCATTTACTCCCCCAAACCACCACATTCACTCTGAAATTCATCTCTCCCCCTCTTCCATTGTCTCTCCTTGATTCTGGTGGGTTCCTTGAGGTAAGATCACTTTTCTTTACTGTTTTTGCTTCCACTTTCTTGTTGAATGCATGGATTTGTTGGTCATTCATTTGAGTGACGAGTTTAGCTAGGGTTCTGGGATTTGGGTTGATTTGGATGATTTCTATTGGAATGAGAGTTATATCATATTAGTATATGATGGATTATGGAGGGAGGAACATGGATTATGCTTGGATTTGAAAGATTTTAGTTACTTTTGCGTGGGTTAGGGTTTTGGAAAAAAATGTGTTGATTGATGATGATTTTGAGTTTGTTTGTAGAAATGGATGTTAGATTCGTGTTTAGGAGGTTGATTAGAGGCAATGTGGGTGTTTAGTAAAGATTTTGATCGGTTAAATCAAGAGTTAGTCCGGTTTTGGAAATTCTAGGAACTGACTTACTCGAGTAAGCCATTCGGTTACTCGAGTAAGCCACTGCATGGTCTTACTCGAGTAAGCTTGCCTCTTACTCGAGTAAACCATGGTTCTGGGAACCAAGATGTAATTTTTTCGTATTTTGGCAATTTTGGAGAGTTAGGAGACTAATTTGGGAATTTTGACTACTTAGAGGATCAATTGGTGATTTGAGAATATTTTGAGGGCTATTTTGTAATTTGCCAAATCTTAGGGACTAGAATGTAATTTTACATGGTTTGGGGACCTAATTGTAATTTTACGTAGATTCTGAATTTTGGGTCGAGGTTGATGGATTCTTATCCGAGATAGATTTTTGTGGCCTCGAGGGCCAACATCTACATTTGCATATCATGCATCCGATATTGTCACAGTACCACATTTCGATATTTATTATGTTTGTATCTGTTTCAACTTCTTGTGTCTGCCAGTAGGATCAGCCACCCGCTAGTGGCGTTTGACTGGATCATTAGCATCGGATACCAGGTGAGTGAAATGACAGCTTTAGACACATAGGCTGTGTATTTTAAAATTATATGTTTTTTTATGTATGGATTATTTTGGAAATGAAATAATTAATGGTTTGGCTAATTAATAATCCAGATTATGTGATTATTAATGTTTGGTTTTCGTTTATGATAAATAATATTTATATAAGATATATAAATATTTTTTGCAAATTAACTCTGTTTCAGATATTGAATATTTATATAAGGAATATGAATATTCTCTGTAAAATGATTTTTTGCTATGCATGTATGTCTGACATCTTGATCCTAGTGAGGCGTTCTATTTGATAGTGAGTGCCCTTTTGGTTTGGACTGTTTTTTGTTTTTTATTAGAGCTCTACATTGGGATGTTGTTTGGTTACTGGGTCATATTTTATATTTTGGATTTATACTTATTCTCTGTTATATTTTCTTACTTATCTGATATTACGATTTTGTTTTGTATAACTTATTATATATTCATATGATTTTAGTATCTGATGTTTTATATTTATCAAATGGTTTGATAATGGTTTTTAAACGAATAAGTTGCATAGAATGCCTGGTCTCCGAGGCTTGTACGAGATAGGTCGGGCTTGCTTAGATGGTTCACCTTGTACGCAGGTCATGGTCCGAAAATGGGCCGTGACAGTAGCCCAACAACAACTCATTGTGGAACCCTAATAACAAAAACAAAAGTAGAGCCCGAATAAGGGGGCACTCACTACTAGCAAGGATGTCTCACTAGAACTCGAGGTGCCAGACAGTTGTTGACCGCCAAAAATACACCTGAAATGTAAGTAAAGGAAATAGACAAGAAAAGAAAGGGGGTCAGAACCCAGTGAGAAAATGACACTCCAGAGCAACTCCAGGACACACAAAAACCGTTTTGAAAACTTCTCAAAATATTGCATGCAGATATAAGTGTATATACATATACACGCTAATACCAAGTAATAATAATTCCAAAACTCATTTTGAAATCGTTCACAACCAAAGCAAACAGTAGGAAAAAAACATACAGATTAAATATATCATATATCAAACATCGAAAACGAATATGGAACCTGAAACTGACAGATAAATATATAATAAGAGTGGACTCTGCCACTAAGCTGAAACTGAGTACATGTGTCTGGTCGAACACAAGGCTACTATAAACCTTGGTAACTGGGTCTTGACTGTGTATTGGTACTACGTTTACCCTACGTAGCACAGGTACCCCATATCAAAGTATTTATATATATATGTTGACTATATCTGCATGTGGTATTTTCGAACTGTTTTCAAAACAGTCCTTGTGAGGCGCGTATGAGGCGATCTGGAGTGTTGTCACTCACTGAGTTTGACCCCCTTTCTTTGTTTTGTCCCCGTGTTTCATCATCGTGCAGGTTATCCTTAAGGACTGTGATCTTTGGCATTTGATGCTCAGTGAGGTAGTCGGGCGTTGTGGCCAGTGCCTTTTGTTCGGGCCCTATTTGTATGATTTGTTAGATGCTCCACACATCTGTAAGATTTGTTATTGTTTTTGTTATTGTTTCTGTCATTTCAAATATTGTTAATTTGAAATTATTTTCGCAATTTATATTACATATGTTTTGTTTTATTAAATGATGTATAAACCTTTATTTGACTTTATTATTTAATTAATATGAGTTTGGGGTAGAAGTTTTGTACATTGAGGCTTGTGCGAGATAGACCAGACTCTCATAGTCGGTTCACCTTGTACGCTGGTCATTGTCCTGGGAATGGGTCGTGACAATATTTTCTTTCCACTAAATTTCACTTTTCTTGGATTTATTCTAAGGTTTACGTAGGAGGACATTAATGGTGCACAAATTGCGCATAAGTGTGTACATGAGTATAATGTACATAACATCTACAATTGTGTATACAAATGTACATGGTGTGTAATAGATACTTATGTATAAAATTAGTTTTCTAGACATAAAAGTTTTAAACCAAAAAAATCCCAAACTAGTAGATTTTTAGGGACTATTATGCAAATTATAACGAGTTAGGTAAAGACACAAAAATCATTCTAAAGTGGGTGAACAGAGTGATTAGCTCTTTTGAAAAAAAATTGCCTACTTATAAGTAAAAAATACAAGTAAAAATTTTAAAAAATTCAAATAATAATTTAATCAAAATATTTTTTAAGTAAAAAGATACAAGTAATAAGATTGTATATATGGAAAAAATATAAGGAAAATTTTAAAAAAATATAACAAAAATTATAATAGCAACATAAAGAAAATAACAATATATGAAATATAAATAATGATAACTGCAATAATAATGTTATTAATAATAGCAATAAATATAAATAGGAATAATATCAGAAATAGTAATAAATATAGGTGTGGTTTATGTGGAGTCGCTGCTGAGACAGTCCCTCATTTATTCTTTGCTTGCGTTATTTCAACTAATGTGTGGAAGGATTCTGTTGAAATATGGATTTTTTAGAGCCCCTCTTGTTTGGTTTTGACATCCAAGATTCAGATATGGTGAGAACGGAATAATTGCATATGTTCTGGAATCTCTCCTGGTGTGAAGGAGTGGTTCGACAGGTTTGTTATAGTGTGAAATAAAGTTTTGTATAATTATACAGATCAGGAACTTTTACAGCGTTGAACCTGAATTGGTCTGATAAGCAAGGTTCTAGTCCTGATTTGAGCCGGTTCTAGTCCCGATTTGATTTTTTTGCCCATGTTAACATGCCGCTGCTTACTAATAATTGTTGATCGTCATTTTTCCTTGGGTAATCGCTAAGAACACAATTGTAATTATAAAGCCATTAATATTCTTGAAATTGTAAGACTTCTGGGCAAAATTGAAGGAAGACCAAAAAATGGAATTTTCTTTTAGAAAACACAATCTCCTCCCGTCAAATTGAAAACAATTGAGTAATTTTCAAAACTTGTGTGAAAATTTAAGAAATACAACATTACAAGAAATTAAATTGTTAAACTAAAATGTTTGAATAATAAATTCCCGCAAACATTTCAATATAGTGTTTCTATATATAAATATATATACACACACTATATTGGTTCAATGTATTCGATCACATTCTAAATGTAACAAATTTCCAATTATTGATTATTTTATATCTATGGTAATGAACATAACTACAATGACAAAATAAAAGAATTAACAATAATCTGTTATATTAACTAAAATTAAGAGTTTGAAGTTTTTTGTTTTAAAAAAGACATTGTGACGAATTTCGTCGCAAAAATAACAATTGTGACGAAATTCGTCGTAAGACCCAAAAAATGGAATTTTCCTTTAAAAAAACACAATCTTCTCATGTAATACCCCGTTCGTTTTGGATTAGAGTTTCTGTAGCAATCTGTTCGATTATGATTTGATCTTGAATGCTCAAGATGATGATTAGGTGTTTGACGATTCTGAATTGAAAAATTTTTGGTGTTTAGTTGGTCCCAGTTCAATCTTGATCAATTGGAATATTGATTATATGTTTAACGAGGTCTTGAGATGTTGATTTAATGTATGGAGGTGTTTAATAATGATATTTTATAAGATTGGACGTTGTCGAGTTTTGAGAATAGTGAGTTGTTTGAGAAAACACTTTGTGTTACCTTAGCTAATTTGACCCACTCGAGTTAGAGTTTGGATAATTCGAGTTATATGGGGGTTGTTTAACTCAAGTTAGAATATTTATAACTCGAGTTAGCCATGCATTCTGCTGAAATGACATTGTCGTTGGGCAGAGGTCTATATAAACCCCAAACCCGATTCCTTCGGCCTCCACACCTCATTTTCGTCTCTCTTCACTCCCAATCATTTCTTTTTGCTTGCTCATTGCCTCTCCTTGGTTTCCAAAAGTTCCTAGAGGTAAGATTTCACTTCTAGCACTCTCTTTCCTTTCATTCTGTGCATTTTGTTGTGTTGGTTCTTTGAAGAACTTTTTTGAGTTTTTGTTTTGGGTTTCAGTTTAAGCTTAAATATATGGACAAGGAGGTTAGATATTTTTATATCTTGGTGTGTTAAGGTTAGAGAAACATATTTGAGCTTGGGTTTGAAGGATTTGATGAGTTATTTGAATGGGTTAGGGTTTGGACAAATTTGTGAAGAGACTTGATGATTTTGAGTTGTATTGATGAAACCAATTGTAGATTTGTGTTCAGGAGGTTGAATAGAGGTATTGTAGGTGATTGAGAGTGATTTTTTATCGGTTGCATTGAGTGTTTG
>CAODLS010636116.1:0-18477 GCA_948243855.1 Flueggea neowawraea
TTTTATGCTGGAGTAAATTAGTGACCAAAGTCAACTTTTCATGTTAAGCAAATGCAATAGACAACATTATCTGATGTCAAATCTGATGCTAAATTTAGCTACGAATGGACAAGACTTGGCAATAACATGACCTTTTCCTCACTAAATTTATTGAATTTTCTTGGACAATTTAGTGTAGAAGCTTTATAGTTAGCTGCAAGTCTTATTCAATGCTGAATTTTTTGGTGAATGATACAAGAAGGATTAAATTTGGTGGAAGAGTGACAATATGAGGGTGGCTTATGTTGAACTCAAGAAAGATAGGCAAGAAAGTTTTAGGAAAATAGAGAAGTGTGATATATATGATAGTCTGTTGGGATTGTGCAAACAAATTCAGCAACAAATTTTAATGGTAAATGAAATTAGCGAGGCTTTGCCAACAACGAAATTTACATCGCTATCTCTAATTAGCGACAGAATTATATAGTAAGCAATGAGGCTTATTTGATGCTATATCCCATTTCTTTGTTGTGAATGACACAAGGAGGATAAGATTTGGTGCAAGAGGGAATAACAATACTAGGGTGGCTCGTGGTGAAATTAGTAAGGGTAGGAAATAATACCTGAAAAATAGGGAAGTGTAATATATGTTGTAGAAGATGGTTTGCTAGAATTATGCATATTGTGTCAATATTGTGAGGGGATTGCTACATTTGAGAACATAATGACACATTAAAGACATCTGACCACGATTAAGTAAGAGACAAAATGTCAACTCCTAAAAACAAGAGAGTAGTTATGTGTAATTTATCATGTATTGATATACTTAATGTATAAAAGGAGGCCCTAACTTAATTAATCAAATAATTTAATATTTTAATTTAAATGTCGTCAATTATTAATTATAGTATTATTTCAAAATTTAATATTATTGGTAAATAATGCGTAATAAGTCCACGCACAACGTGCGTGGTCAATCTACTAGTATATATAAAAGTATGAATGTGGAAATCAAAAAGAAAATATTTCAAATATCCTTGATTATTAAATATTTTGACAAACATATCCCACTAAAATACTCCACATATAAGATGTATAATTGAATAAGGATTCTATTCGAGTCTTCATTCTACTCCAATAATATTCATTCGGGTTTAAAAAAACCATTATTTATTAGGATTCTATATAAATCCTAATTTTACTTCAACAATCTGTATAGGAAAATCTAAAGTTCTAATACTAATTTTCTGCCACGTTCAATTCTATTGTTAATATGGGTAAAACATGTGAGAAGCATGTGAATCCTATTGTGCCATTTTTCAGCTTAGAAGATACAGAAGAAAGCACTGAGGGTACTTTATATCTTTATCCTTTGACAGTTTTATTATGTTATTGTTTGCTAATTTCAACATGTGGATTTGCAACTATTTTTTTTCTTTAAAATGTTGGAGACATCAGAATCAGTGGTATATTATGATATCTTAATTATGTTAGTACTCTATTAGTATCTGCATCATCTTCTTGAGTTTCAAAATATTATTAATTTAAAAAATCCGTACAAATAATTTGAATATAAGGGACTACCTAAAACAAGTTCTCCCTAAAAGAAAAATTATCATAAATAAGATGGCAACAAAAACTAGAGAAAATAGACCACCAATAAAACCCTGGGTTGTGCGCACCAAAATTGGCTAAGCTGTCTGCCACCCTATTTCCCTTCCTGAACAAGTGTGGATTTGCAACTATATTTTAAAGGAATCAATAATTATGTGTCGTATAATTCGTATACATGATGTAGTTGTTCTGAATCACAAATGGCATGATTAACTTACTATCTGCATGCTTTTGATTTGTGGGATTTTTGCATCTGTGTTTTTAAAGATTTTTTTGTGTCAATTGTGCTTGAATAGACCCAACTTTAATACATGACATTCATAAAACTTTTCTTGTGTCACAATTTAAGGTATCGAACTGATCTTTTTAAGAGAGCTAAGATTCACTCAGTATTGGATTGGCATCATTTCAATTTACGCTTTGGCACAGGTGCGTCATTTTTTATTGCGATATTCGTGTAAGCGCCAAGGCATAATTGTTTAGTTCTATTTTTTAGCAGTCATGTTACTCTTGACTTCATTCGTACATTTTGTTAGTTTATTGGCCGACCTTTTTTCCCAATATTTATTCAGATTTTTTATTTGTTACACCACAGCATCTTTGAATAAAAAAATTGTAATGATTTTAATTTTTCAGATAGGCACAATATACATAATGGAATGTACAAAGAAAAAACGCAAATATAATGAATTTACGAATGCTGAAAAAATGTTATATACTAAAAGGGAGAACGAAACAATATATGCCAAGAAAGTTCCAAAGAGACAAATAATTCATTTTCACATTTCAAGCGCGAGTGAAGATCCAGGTATATTGAAGCACTATAATATTTAATTATGAAAACATCGATTCTTTTACTCATTATAGTTGGTTTTAATTTATGATATTAGTCTATTATAATGTTTCAACACAAATTTCAAATGAAATGACATACAATAATTTATTTGTTTTAAAGAAAGTTCCATCTTATAAACATTGCAGTGCACAAAAATTCCAGTATGAACACCGAGTTTTTGTTGTTCTAATGAAGAAATTAAACTAGACACAAATCATGTGCCGCAAAACCTGTATGATTTATTTACTTCACAAACAAATGAAGGGAAACAATTTCGGAAATATATTCGGCGTATAACATCATTTTTTACATCATTCTGAGTGAAACTTGCTAAAAAAAACTTGCTTTGCAGTGAAATAGAGTTTATACCTTCAAAGCTTAAGGGCAAATATATCATGATCTACCATCTTTACTGCCAAAAAAAGAATCCATGTTATTTTTAGTTGTACTTTTATGATATTGCAAATGAGCTCAATAACCGATTGAATGTAATAAAAAATTTCAGCATAGATAGTTCTATTATGAAAAAAAATGATGAAAATACTTACAAAGAATCCTTATACTCAATTTTTTCAAAGTTTGAAAGATCAACACCGTCTTAAAGACCTTCGTATTGTTATAAGAGAAAATCCACAATTAGACCAAATGGTGTATAATGCTCCAACTATGAATCAAATAGCTGCTATATGGATTGAAGACAATAATTCAGACGTTGCATCAGACAGAGAGATAATTGTACATGCCCATTCAGGTAATAGAAATAATATTAAACATTATTTTGGTTGTTATGATCCCTTACAATATCCTTTATTGCTTCAAAATGGTCAGACTGGGTGACATCAAAATATTAAGAAATATTTTCTCAATTACAATGATGGTCATCAAGTCATTTCAACAGGGGAAAAAGGCTTAACTTTGTCAGCTTGTGAAAATGTTGAAGACATTATTGAACAAGAATGTGAAGATAATTTTTTTACAATAGTTGAAATTTAAATTTTTTTACTCCTTTAAATTTAGTGTCATTGTTGTCTATTTGCATATTATCTTTATTATTTTAGAATATTTATTTATGAATCTATTATGACGTACAGGTGCTAACAATCAAAATGTTAACAATATCTCTTGTCATCAATATTATTATTATTTATTACAAATATGAGATAATATGCTCTCATTAATTCATCTTGGAGGCAGATTGTTTCAACAATAATTGGTGGATATATATATATATATTAAACTCGAACGAACAAGGCTTGATTTCTATTAGTTGAACCAAAAGAAAATCATATGTGAATTGTATCAAAGAATATATGATTGTGTTAGGGCTAAAGAGAATAGAGCTAAAGAGGTCAAAAAAGAATTGTTCTACCAACATCCTTCATATGTGGCACAACACCATGGCTTTTGTTCAACAATTTGGAAAGCTTGATATTTTTATGACTATTTACATGCAATCCTGACTGACAAGAGATAAAAGACAATTTAAAAAAAAGCCAAATTGCTCAAGATAGACCTGATCTTATTGTTATAGTTTTCTAGACAAAATTGCAAGATTTAAAAAAAGAGCTATTTACGAAATAGATATTTGGAAAAGTAGTCGCTTGTGTTCATATTGTTGAATTTCAAAAGAAAGGTTTATCTCATGCTCACATTTGGGTAAGAGAAATTAATTCTAAAGTCCTTGATATTTTTTCTAATTAGTAGATGAATTCTCATATTTTTAAAATATTACAAATACAACCTTAAGATTTAAAATTGGGTTGCATTTGAAACCTTCTATTAGTGGTCCATTATTACTCCGAGAAAAAATTGTTGACATGCTAAGTGGCTCATTTAAAATAAGATTTTAAAAACAAAATTGCCCCCGGTTCTATTTTATCGCATGAACCTCCATATGAACCCAAATTTTCCTATTTTTCCTTGCTTTGCTTATGAATATTTGCTACCAAATCTCAAAACAATCTCGAACCCATTCGCCATTAACGTCTCCTCCTAGGCTCCTTCACTTCAAAGTTCTTTTATTTTTAATCAGCATCCAAATTCAGTCTGCTACCAAATCTCAAAACAATCAACCCACCTCAAGATTTGTACCAATTCTAACAAACTTGTGGAAATGCATCACTACAAGATGCATATTTTTCAATTGCTGAGGCATAATGTGTCAACGGAGAAATAACAAGGTCTTGATTCAACATTCATGGTAATCTCCTATATAGCCAAGCAGCCAACATACGAAGTGAAACAATAAGGTTTGGGAAAAAAATCACATTTCCAAATCTAATATCAAGAAATCAATTCTTAAAACAGCAACATTCTAACAATAAGACAAAACGAGAAGGCATTAACCAGTTTAATCTTGTTCTTGGGCTTCTTTCTCAGAAATGTTGAAGCATCTCAACTCATAGACATTACTGTCCTTGTTAGATGCAATCACGCTAAGCCAATCTCAGTCGCAGAAAGAGCGAGAAGACATAGAATTCAGAACCAGATCTACCTGCTTTTGCTTCAATCACGCGTCGGATTGTCCAATTATTCTCTTCCCCGAACCAATTTGTGTTAGAAATTCTGGTGTTCTTTAACTTTGCAAAAGCAACCAACCTGCAAAAGCAACAACAGCTTTTCAAAAGCACCAATTTGAAGAGCCTCAACAAGAACACCACCATTTTCTCTTTTAGGTTCAAAAACATCGCTCAAACATAGATCTGGAGTTTTAAACAGATCTGCAACGAATCCAAATCCATACCCAATCACCATACTCAGCCACCATACCCATCCACCACCAAAGCTTCAGTCACCACCAACCTCGAAGCCACCACTGAAGCCACCATACCAAGCCGCCATCAAAGCTCCAGTCATCACCAAGCTCCAGCCACCACCGACGCTTCTGGGTTGAAAGAAGAAAAAATCCGACCGGGACGCTTCTGGGTGGAAAGAAGGAAAGGATGAAGCCAGGGTTGGGTTAACGACGTCACCGTCGTCGTCATTTCAGAATTTGCAATGGCGTAATCCTCCCAAACCCAGGAAGTTTTGATTTGGAGAGAGGTTGAAAGAGAGGAGAAAGAAAATAAATGAAGAAATGAAGGAATACGATTTAAGTTTCAGTATATAAACAAGGTTAGGATAGTAAATGCAAATATTTATCAACGCCGTTACTCAAATTATAGGATTAACTTACTTTCAAAAAAAATGATGATTGACCTACTAATTAGAATATATTTTAAAAATTTTAAAATTAATTTTTTTTAAATAATTAATATATTAAGATTTAAGATTATAAATATAAATAATTATAATAAATTTATATCTACAGAAATTTCAAATAAAGAATTTCAGTCAAATCTTTATGAAAAAGCTATAAAACACATGATGATGCATGGACCTTGTAATGACAAAAATCCAAAAATCTTTGCATGGTTGGTCATAAGTGCAAGTCTCATTATCTTAGAGCTTTTTTTTTTAGAAAACGATGCAAGGAAATATACATATACAATATAAAAAAAAGCAACAATAGAGTAGAGTTGTAAAATTAGAATCGAAATCGGTAAATTAAACCAGAATCAGACCGATCAAAATTAGAACCGAATTGGAATCAGAATCGACCGATTAAAACGAAGGGTTACGATTTAGGTTTTTGTTCTACCCTTTTAGAAACCATTGAATCGTTGGTTCAACCGGCAGTTTGAACTGGAGATTTGAATCGCTGTTTGAACCAGTTATTTTCTTCTTTGTTTCCTTTTTTTTTTTTATTTTTTCAACTCTATAAATACCCACACCTCATTCTTACTAATTTTGCACCATTTTCTCTCTCTCAATCTCTTCTACACTCTCACTCTCTCAAAAATTTATTTTGTTATAAATTGTTCTTATTAATTATTTATACATTTTATTATTACAATTATGTTTTCTATATTTTTTAAAGTTA
Organism: Flueggea neowawraea; assembly: GCA_948243855.1. NCBI lineage: Eukaryota > Viridiplantae > Streptophyta > Magnoliopsida > Malpighiales > Phyllanthaceae > Flueggea > Flueggea neowawraea. Next base: position 6,351 of record CAODLS010636116.1, read on the forward strand.
TTTTTTGTAATTATATTTTTAAAATTTTTCTACTTTTTTACTATAGTTTAATTTATTTATTTTGTTATTTTATTACATTTAATTAATATTTGCATATTTATTTTGGAGTAATGAAAAATTTTGGTGGAAATAGAAATTTTGAAAGTTTTGAAATTGAAAATATTAGAACTCAAGATAGTCAAATTCAATCAATTCTCACCTAAAGAGACGAGGGGGAGCGGGAGAAAGAGTTTCTAATTTCGATATTTTTAAAATTTATTTTTAAAAAATTTCTAATTTAATTTATCATTTTAAGTTTCTAGTTTTTTTCTTTTTTACTTGTATTTTAATTCATCATGTATTGTTAATTATTGTATAGTTATATTGTATAATTAAATTCGATATTTTAACTACGGTATTCCTCCGCCATAAGTGAGGGCATCTAATAAAATTTAATGAGATTTTTTTCTAATTTTGTTTAAAATTATGTGATGTAATTACTAGTAAAATAGTTAATTTGTTTGAAAATTATTAACAAAAATATTTGCAATACAATGTATTATTGGTAATATAGTAATTATTAAATATAACAAAATTTACAAACCGAAAAAAAAAATTAACGGAATAAAATAACAAGATTAAAACAAAATTTCTAAAAAAAAGAAGAGGAAACCGAACAGAAACCAAACCGGTGGTTGAACAAATTAAAATCGGTCAAAACTGGAACCGAAACAGAACCAAACGAAACCGCCGGTTCCAGAACCAGTAACACCTCTACTGAATGGAACCGCCGGTTTGGTTTCGATTCTCACATTTCACAAACCGAAACCACCGATTCCAGAACCTACAACAACTCTACTGAATGGAGTAACAATATGTACGTATTTTCCAATTAAATTATCAATATTTTATTTTCAAAGATTTTATATATTTTATGCTTTAATTTAATTTTTTTCATATTCTTTACTCTTCGTGCATTAGGTTTAAGTGTGAAATATTATTTTGGATAATAGATGGGGCGTACCATATAATGCTTATCTTTTTTAGATATATAATTATCACATCAATATTGACATTTGCTCACATATTAAGGCAATGAAGTATTTTTACAAGTATGTTTATAAAAATTATGATAGAATTGTAGTTTATATTACTTCTGTAGACGGAAATAATATCATAAAAAAATAATTTTTAAATTTCTAAAATATATCTTAATTAATAAATAAATTTTTATATTTTTAAATATTAAATATACATTCCTAAAATTTAATTTTAACTGATAAAAAAAAACCTAATTGTCCTTCCTTAAATTGAAAACCCACCGTCAATCCTCATTTGCTCTCACTCTCGATCGAAACGCAACCCTAAATCCTCTCTCGTTCTCTCACCAGCTCTATCTCTCGGCCGACACCAAACCCACTCGGCCTTTCTATTATCTTTTATTGAAGAAGGGAGACAAAACAGATTTTGGGTTTGATGATAAGAAGGGATTGAGAAAAAAATGACGAAAGAGATCAAAAAGTGTTGCTTTCTTGTGGTTCAGTGAGAAGTCAAAGAACCCACCTCAGATTCGGAACCCAGAACGAGAGAAGATCCCACCTAAGATTGCTTGTGGTTCAGTGGGAAGTAGAAGATGGGGTGAAGCGGCGCGATACGAACAAAGACCACGCGTCGGAGAGAGATAATCTGAAGAAGAGGAGCCATGGATGCTAAAGTTGAAGAAACAGGGGCGTGGAAAGAGACGATCTGAAGAGATCAAATAGGGAAAGACGGAGAAAACAAGGACAAAACCCAGATTTGATTTTACAGAGAAACTTCACAGAGTTTCGGATTTTGCAAACATGTGTTGGGTTGGGGATTGAAGGAAGCATAAGTGCTGGAATTGATGGGTCAAGCTTTGAATTAGAGAGGAGCTTATTTAGCAGAGTAATATTTTTCTTGGGTTTGCACGAAACCATGCTTCATTGGTCCAGAGCTGTGGTTAAACCAGTGGTAGATGACACTGTTTTTGGGGTGGCAAAAGAGGAAAAGTGGATTCATAGGTTGAGTATTGCGATGAGTTTTGGCAGTTTGTGGTGGTGGAGGTTAAGAGAAGAGATAAAATGGTGGTGTTCTTGTTTAGGCTCTTCAAGTTGGTGCTTTTCAAAAGCTGTTGTTGCTTTTGCAGGTTAGTTGTGGAGACAGAATTAAAGAGAAAGCAACTGAGTTGTTGAATCATTCAAGTTGGCCTTATCAGATGCGTTGCCAACTCAAATTAACTTGTACAAAAGAGGTCTGTCTTCTTCCAATCTTTCTCTCCTGACCCGCAGTTGAAATGCAGTTGCTAGAGATGTGAGGGGGTTGATCTTGGAAGGGATTTGGATTTAAAAGACCATGGAAAACGTTGTACTCGTAGAGGCTGAAGATGTTCTTCTGGGGTTGCAATTAGCCAAGAACAGGAGCTGGAATAAGGAGGAAATAGAAACAGATTCCCAGGTGGTGGTAGAGCAGATTCATGGTGCTAAGGAAAATCTTAGGTGGGATCTAAGTTCGGTGATTAAAGACATTACAGTTGTGCCTATGTTTTTGTTTTGTTCAATACCATGGATAAACAGGGGCAAATAGAGTAGCTGATTTTGTAGTGAAATTGATTATTTCGGATTGTAATGTGTCTGACTTATCATATGATTGCACTAGTTTCGTCGGAAAAAAAAATAGGACAATTTATGATGTATTGTAGATTATTTTTTATGGAAGTTAGAATTGAAAATAATGTGAAAGTCTTTAAATTTTTATATAATTTAAGTGTTGAATTTGAATTGGATGGTTCAATTTTTATGAATAGAAAGAGACCTTCCGCATCATGAAATTAGGATTTGGATATGGGTTTTCTGAGTTTATCACGAAACTAGGGTTTATGTTCTTAAAAGTATATAGGGGTATTTTTATCTTTAAAATTTTATTCAAACAAAAAGATTGGACATGTTAGTAATTTATTAATAGAATATTAACAGATCATTGATGGAAGAACTTAAGTGTAATTGATTTTTCACCTTAAAAACGTGTATGCAACATTCTAAAAATATGATAACCTATTTATTAATTAGGGTATATTTTGAAAAATATTTTTTCTAATATCATTGATGAAATTGAAATCTTCCAAGAAGCAAGATGGGTATCAACATCAGAAGCAATATGGAGATTATTTGAAATGAATGACATGTATCCAACAGTCATAAATTTGTATCTTCACCTTCCTAACCAACAATCAATAGATTATTCAGAAGATGTAGATTTAAGCGAGATTGCTAACTCCGAAAAAACTAAAGGAACAATGTTAATTGAATTTTTTTAATGTTTGTGCTATAGATGAGGAGGCCACTAATTTGCTATATAGAGAATTTCCTAAACATTACGTGTGGAATTGGATATCAAGGAGATGGTTTCGAAGGAAAAAACGGCAACGTGATTGGTACGATATATGGAGCAAATCCAATAGAAGGTGGAGGTACTATTTGCAACTTCTTTTTAAATCATGTCAGATTCCCAAAATTATTTGAAGACTTGTTAGCTATTAATGGAACACAATATTTGACATTAAAAATCAGCTTTACGAAGAGGATTATTGGTACTGACAATAGTATTTTAGAGTGTATGAATGAAGCAGTTGCTTTTAAAATGTCTTAATCTCATACAAAGCTATTTGCTACATTATTAGTTTATTGCCAACCACCTAATTCGACAATTATGGGACGATTATCTTGGAGCTATATTTGAAGATTTTAAAAGACAACAGAAGAACTCAATTGATGCACAAATACAAATGCGTTCTGAGAAGTATTAGCTATTTTTTAGAAAGTATGGGGAAAATATTGTAAATTATGATTTGCCTACTTTTGAAGATAACTTAGATCACTCTATTTTGTCAAACAAAAATATTGAGGAAGAAAAAACTATTCAAACTCCTCCTGAATTTTTTTTTTGTATCATCAAATTTGAATCTAAAACAAGAGATTGTGTACAATACAATAATAGCATAGTTGATTCAAACAAAAGTGGGATTTCTTTATGGACGATCCTGGAGGAACTAGGAAGACTTTCCTATATCGAACCATACATGCTAACATAATATCAAGAGGTACTATTTTTATATAAATTTTATGGTTGACAAAATTCTTATTCTTTTTTAGATCGCTCATTATACAAGCTAGTTCAATTATATTCTTCATCCACATAAATATTGGTTTATATAGCAAGATAATTGATCATCATATCATTAAGTTTTTGTGCCTTTTGGTGTCGTGCCAGTTTTCTCATCCATCTTTTGTTTTCCTTACTCTTCTCTATCAAATCAGTTTGTTGTTTATTTCTTAAAAATCTCAATGTTCGATAGACAAGTTACCAGTTGTTCCACGTATTACTAGACAAGAAATTGTGAATGCAAGTTTGGAAAAATCATATATGTGGATGAGGATGGAGAAACTAAAGTTGACAAGAAATATGAGAGCCAAAATTGATCAAAGATTTGGAGACTTTCTTTTACGCATAGGAAATGGCGAACAACTAACAATATCTAATGATTTAATACTTCTAGCATATCTAATGATTTAATACTCCTGGCAGATGAAATGATCATAAAAAAATGATGATATGAAAAAGGTAGAAGATGAATTGATCAACACAGTTTTCCTTGCATAAGTATGCACATTCTGCATAATATATGACCAACCAAGCAATTTTAGCAACTACGAATGAGCATGTTGACCAATTAAATGCCAAATTAATAAACTTATTCCCTGGTAAAAGTAAAGAATTCAAAAGTTTTGACACAACGGTTGATGACACATACAATTACAATCAAGAAAATTTTCTGAATAGTTTATGTCTGAATGGTCTCCCTTCCCACAAGTTAGAGCTAAAGATTAATCGTCCTATCATACTACTCATGAATTTTGGGATTTGTTCAGATTGGGAAAGTGAGAGTGAATTGTGTGAACCAAGCCTACTAACCAAGTTTTTTTTTTCAGTTTAATTGCGTTTTTTATTCTTTTAAAATTTCAATCAAAACAAAAAACCTATATTTTTTTATTTTCTTTCATCTCTTATAGAATTTATCTTCTATAAGCATTTAAGGTATGAATTTTTATACTAAACATATATATTATGAATTATATAACTGATAAAACAAAACAAAAATAATATCTTTATAAAAAATAATGAATGTCATAACTTATAGGTAAATCAATGGTCAGAAGTAAATGCATCACAAAATAAAAGGAAAAAGACAACAAATTGATGAATATTAGGACAACATACCAATAAAATTATTAAAAAAATAAACCAACAAATTATATTACTCTTTTCTTTGAAATTTCTCAATTTTTATATATTAATACAATACATTAATTATTATTTGTTGTATTATCTTATTATCATAGACAATTTTAATCTTTACTAATCTAAATAAAATTATATTTTATTATACTATACACTCATTGCGCATGTCAAATCTACTAGTATAAAATAAATTGCTTACAATCAGACCTCACTATAGAACAGTTTGGTGGGAACATGTATGCCAAATTCTAAATACAACTAGCAACATAAATTAGATAAAAAGTTTTCTGACATCAGAAACGAGTTAAATAGTCATCAACGCGTAAACTAATAGTCTCCGTCTCTCGTAGTTTTTTCCTTCCTTTATTTTATTTTATTTTATGTTTTTTGGGTTTACCTCTTAAAATAATTTGGTTTGCACTGGAAACAAAAAAATATTTTGTTGACAAGTCATTTTATTGCTCTAGCTAGTAATGAGTCGGAGTTGATTCTAATACGAAAGAGCTACATGCCCATTAACTTGAAACAGAAAATATGGAGTATCGCAGGTTTTTTCTGGTCTCTATTTCAGAATTCTCCACTGTCCTATTTAAAAGTTTGAAAATTTGTAATTAACTTATGCATGCTAAAATTACATAGTTAATCAAGCAATACTCTCTAGCATTTTTATCCTCCCAGTGCATATTAATCGGCGAACATATTTTGTATTTTATATAAGGTGAATAAGAATGTACAGAATGTAGAAAAAAAGTGATGAAAAAAAGCATGAAAAAAGAGTTTAAAAAGAAGTTAGAATGATGGGAAAATGCGGGAGAAAAATCGGCTCATTAACTACTTATCAAAAGAAAATTTGTAATTAACTACACAAAATCATGCTTGTTTTTGCAGGTTCTCAAATATGAATCATTATAATTTGGTCAGCGTATCTCATTTCCGTGTCAAACTATGTTGTTAGTTCATTCATTAAAGGGGAAAAAGATAGCTTTGCTGATTATATACTTTATCAGCTACTCCTTGTTTTAGCCATATGGTAACATACCACAGAACTGAATTTCTTGAAGGAAATCACCGAAGGTTTCTGAAGTGTTGTTATCAATGCAATTTCTTCATGTTACACTTTAGCCATTAATTTCACTTAAATATTGGTTAACACCAACCATTTATAATTTTTTTTTGAAAATACATGTTTGACATGTTTTTTAATTCCAAGTGTTGATCAAAGTCAATGATGATAAAATTTCACTTAACTCTGCTGCTTATCTTAATGATTTTTCTGAGGTCTTACAATACAGACCTGCAAGAACTGACCGAATCAAATCAGAAACTAATTTATCAATATGTTTTCTCCATCATCAACTCAAGAACCTTGTTGTTAAATTTTCAAGACACCATTCGGACAGGAATTGTCTGAATTTGATAATTGTGTGATTATATCACGATTTAGCAGTAAACACTTCCACCAGAGACAGTATTAGACCATCTCCAACCAAGCACAAAACTTGTGCAAAACACAAAATTTGTGCAAAAAGAGCTCTCCAACCCAGCACAAAACTTGTGCAAAATCTGGCAAATTTCTACATAAATATATTTTGGACTATTTCGTATGATTTTGTATATTTTATTTGTATGTTTAAGTTAGTTAATGATGTAATTAATTAATTTGAATACAATGTTAGTTGATGATTTAATTGATTCACATAATTGTAATATTTTTATGCGATGTTTTTTTATATTTTAACTATTTAATGATTGAATTAATTAATTTGAATACAATGTTAATTGATGTTTGTTTTATGAATGAAAGGGAGTGAATTGGTTTTAGTTTCCAATTGTTGTTATGTTGTGTGTATTTTAATTAGTTAATCAATGTAATGTTTTAATTGATGTTTATTTTGATAATTTAATTAATTCATACAATTATATGAAAAAATAAATTCATAAAAATTAAAAATTAAAACGAATTCATACACTATATAAAAAATAGTAGATTAATATGACATAATATAAGGTCTCATAAATAAAAATATCAAAATATATAGCATAACATAGAGAATATCAAAATAAATAATATGTCAATCCATATAATTTAAGAAATAATTAGATTTGTGTTTGATTAAGAAAGAAGTAAAATGTGATTTAGAAAGACTATTGAGAAAATATTTTTTTATAGTTAGAAATAGAGTTATGGATTGTAGATGTTTTTACTATAAATACTGTATTTTTATGTAAAGTTAGACAAAAATAGAATTTTGAGTTTGAGATGGGGTAAGGTCACTAGATTTGTGCTTTTTGCCACCAATGCAACAGCACGACTCCAGTTCCTCCTTTTTTTATTGATTTCACAGAAATTATCAATCTTTTTCCATTCAATTTGTTTTGCACAAAATAATAAGTAAAAATAGTTATGAAAGTGATATTATTATAATTGAAATCATTAGTTAATAAAAGCAATTAGGAGTTTGAAGTTATTATTGACCACGTAAGAGTTGATATCATCATTTTCTCCATAACTTTCGTTTAATTAGAATGTGATTATACTTGTGTTCAATACTCAAGACACGGTGAAGCTCTATAAACTATACGATACATAAGTAGGCATATAAAAATGTGAATTACATTTACAAAATATACATTTTTTTATTAAAGTTAGGGAGCGTTGTGTTGTTGGAGGTTGTTGGTTAAAGTAAACGACTTGTCATCACAGCATGATTGAAAATTTAGTAATTTAATAACTTAACACAAACATCCTCGCTGGAAAAACGATAAAACAAATAAAAAAAAAACAGTCCACCTACAACTAGCCAGGTCGCAACTCACATGTCATTAAACTTTTTATTTCGACGAACTTACCCTTTAATTCTAGATTGTTACTAAAAAAGTTCAACTTTTTTTTAAAAGTAATTAGTTTTGTGAAAACGTGCATTATAAGTGAACGTTATTTTTATAAATATTTTAAATTTTTTTATAGATTGTATAACTAAATTATAAAAAAGTGAGATTAGTTAATGTAAATAATACTAATTTTATTATTCACCAAGGTAATTTTAGAGAGTAATGGTTTATCATCTTAACTCAAATAACTGAAGTTTGTATACACTTTTTTTTCTTGAGATTTAAAATTTTTTAATACGCTTAAATTACGAATACAAAGTATTCTCAATAATAATTTTTGATATTTTAAAAAATAAAAAAGTAGAAATTGTAATAGTTCATATTAAAAAAAGAAAACATATTTTCTGATAGTTTATAAGTGTATGTGCAATATATATATTCAAAGAAATTATACACGACATACTCTATGCAGAACTTCATTGGTACTCGTTACACCAATATTTAGCTAATAGATATAAATATTTGTTGTTCCAGATACTGTTAAATGCGAATAGAAATAAATTATATAGAAGTAAAATTTTATCCACATTGATGACAATTAAAAAAAAAAAATTTCTTTAATTAATTATTATTATTATTTTAATTGATTATCCTTTCTTTGTAGTTGATAATAAAGATTATAATGTCATATCATCCAACAATTATAGTAATTTAGAATTAAAAAAATAAAAGTATAAAAAAAGTTCTCTATATCTTATTTTTTACAAGTGTTATGATGTCCAAGGAACTGAATCTGACGATAATTACCTAATATTTACAAATAGATGTTTTAAGTTTGAATTTTGGTGAAAGTAAGAAATAAAATAATTAATTTAAACTTTATTTACCCTTTGATATTGTAAAAAAAAATTACAAGTGTTATGATGATAAAAATATTAATGTTTGAAAAAAAGCAAAAAATTAAAAGAAATTTTAATCAAATGTTTTTAATTCTCAAAAAAATCACTTTTTGAAAAGGAACTCAATAAAAACTTCTTTAAAAATATATTTCTTTAAAAATTAATCATTTGAATCAAAGAAACATTTCCAGCGGAGATGAAATTCAGGATTCATTATACGGCGTTTCGTGGGCGATGTTTTTGGTTATTCACATGATGATGGACAGAGTCACCCGCAATTAGCGTTTTCCAAGTGTACATTGTCAACGCTCTCACCTACCTATTAATACGAAACTTTACTTCCATGACCTGAAAAAATGAATCAAATTGTCAAAAAAGGTGGCCAAACCAAATGGAAATCACCATCAACTCCAATTTGAACCTCCTTTTTTTTCAAATAATGATCCTGAAAGTTTAGGAATTGGAAGTACTCAAGGACTACAGAATGCGCCATGATTCACGACTTCTTTCATGGTTAGCATGGCCACTGCTCAAGAAATGAATTGTTTGAATTATTAAAATATAAATCAAAATTAAAATATTTTTTTAATTAAAAATTAAATTACCAACAAGTTGTAGAGTCAATAACTAGAATGTTGACCGAGTATTACCTGCCAAAAGCTGAAAAGTCTAGACATTTATTGAAAAGAAAATAAGTGACCATTTTTCATAAATAAAAAAAATAGGTTAAGCTCATCCTGCAATGTTCCTCAAATCCAGTCAGCTTTTACGACTTAGATTTAATTAAGTACATAAACATGCCCAAAAGCTGTCGCTTTCATTCACTAAACTCTGTTTTGGTAAGCAAACTTGAGGCTATTTGACAGATCACAGATCCAATGTTGTGATTGAGAATGAACAGTAGATGCATCCAGTGCAAGGGTTAACAAGTCAAAATCAACAAGAAAGAAATGAAGACCGCCAGTTTTCGCATTACATTCGGGGATTCACAACGCTAGTCCAATTTCAGACTCAAAAGATCAACCAGGATGTTCCAAGAAGACGTGGACATGCTTCCACTTGTTAAATTCAGATGGTATGTCACTATTATGGGACTCCAAAATAATACGAAACCACTTCATCAAAATGAAAGAGAATATGTATAAAACATGAAAGGAAAAGAACCAACTTCTGTCCAACGTTAGTATTATAGAAATAAATGTAGTCACAAGATCAATTCAATTGCCTACTACAGAAGGAGAGTGCTCATTTCGTCAACCACTTATCGCTTGTGCCTAATTTGAGTTTTATATCTTTCAAACAGCACAAAAGTCATCCACTCAAAAAAAAAAAACTATTTGCAACCAGTCAATGCATAAAAATCAAATTGAAAATACAAAGTTGAGGCATAACAACCCAAACAAGCAGACATTTCTCTCAATCCACGAATTTTTAAGTAATGACAAGCTTATGACTTGTTAATCAGTCAGCCTCCTGAAGATCCACTATTACTGCCCAGTTAATAATCCTAAGCTTCTACCAAAATATCAGTAAGAAGTAGTATTACCTGTCTTCCCCGTCAAAGCAGAAATATATTCCTTTGTATGTATAGTCAGTCATACATGTCTGAACAAAAAACAATTCACCTACATACATTACCTGTTGTAGTTAAGCTCATACACATTCACAAACCACAAGTCGTAACTCCAATGACCAATTGTTCAAGCGAACTACCATAGTTCGCTTGCACGAGCTGTCACAAGCTTGCTAAACTACAATTATTTAACTGAAACAACAAATGTGAGGAACTTCCCTGCATGACCTGCCGTCTAAGTAAACAAACCTCTCGCGTATGTACTTTGTAGATAAAAGTACGCAGATATATACTTAATGAGTGCTACAGTAAGACAAATCTTAAAATCAGGAACTTAATGGATAGAAAAATAAACTTGATGTTGTAAAAAGATGCTTTAGTATCTAGTGCACAGATATGCTCTCATATGGTAAAGGTTCTAGTATAGGAAAAACATGGGAAGAATTAGAAATTATCCTGAGCAGTAAATGTAACACTATTCTCAGCCATGATCAGTGATATCTAGTGCGACTATGATCTACCTGACAAATGGAAGGTAACTGCAACTACCGCGTGAACTGGACAGCATACAGATAGATCCCCACCAACATGACCCTGAATATTACTATGACAAGGATCTAGGGCTGGGCTGAAGAATGGTGCCAAGATCAAAGAAGCACAATGAATTAGGCTATAATAACAGATACAAAATCAGGGAAACCATGAAATGAATTACCAACAAAGTATGGTTAAATCGATATGGTGAAGCAAGTGAACTATGAGATTTGTTCTCATCCTTCTTTGTCGAATCTGAATTGTAGTCGCCTATTCCAGCAGCCACAGCAGGAGGCACAGTGGAGGCATGTGCTTCCGTCAAAGAAGTGTAATTCTCCTCAATGTCATACCCAGTTACAATGTCAAGAGGTGTGATTATGTATTAATAAATTGTGTAAAAATGAAAGCAGCCAGATGATAAACACTTACAATCAAACTTCTTCCATCCCAAGATGAGTTTTTCTCGATCAAATACAACACGGTAGCCAGTCATAAAATTTTCTGAAAGGAAGGAAATGGAAACATTAGAAAATACAAAACTGATCTTTTCATCAGCATACCAGCGCTATCTTTGACTATGTTAGAAGGAAACCACATCTGAATTCAGTTGAATCCAGCTATTGTAACTCTTAGATTCAATAAGTTTAGTACAGCAATCCAATCAAATTACTACCATAGACAAGCAAATGAAAAGTGTACGTACGCCCAATTATGTTGAGTTCAGCACTCCTGACAACAGCCAAGCAATACACAAGTTCACTCTGCAACAAAGATAAAGATTATTCAAGCATTTTTTCAGTACAAAATAAAGGAAATAATAAAACAAAGTTAGCTGTAAACAATTACCTGAGTGGATATGACAATGATTGGATCATAGATGGCACATCGGCCTCCTCCTTTCATGATTAAACTCATGCTAGGTGTCAAACTAGCATTTGAATCAGGACTTCCACAATCACAAAAAAGAATACAGTTAATACAGATAAAACAAATG
>CAODLS010636137.1:0-11161 GCA_948243855.1 Flueggea neowawraea
CTTTAAGTGGAACACGTTGGAAAGCTTAGAATTATGAAACAAGGCTCTGCAAAACAACAACGCACGTTACAACAAAGCTGAAGTATGTTATCTGGATGATCAACGTACGTTACAACAAAGCTGAAGTACGTTATCTGGAAAATGTTGTGATCAACGTACGTTGGATAAAACCACAACGTACGTAGAGAATTTGCAAAGTACATAGACGTGGCTCAGGCAGAAAACAGAAGCTACTGGATTGTTTCAGACGAAGAATAACGTACGCCATACATGCACAATATACGTAGCAAAGAGTACAATGTACGTAGATAATCTGCAACGTACGTAGACATGGAGATGAATGCAAACAGAGGCTATTGGATCATTAACAACATACGTCATATATTCACAACATACGCAGTGAAGGATCAAGACGTACGCAGAGCAAAGGCAACGTACGTCATCTGGAAATGAAGCATGATCAACGTATGTCTTCAAATGCCAATGTACGTTAGTTGAGTCACAGAAAGCTACAACTGCACTAAATGCACTCCAACGGCTAGTTTGTCACCACCAACGGTCATATGACATGGAAATGCTATAAATACATCAAGAGAATGACAAAAACGTGTTGAACAACATCAAAACTCATTGTGCCAAATTTCATATCAATTCCAACCTAGAAAAACAATCAATCAAGCTAGAGATCAAAGTTCAATCATCAAGCTCAAATATTCAACTATAGCATAATGCTTCAATCTGTTGTAAACAGTTTTACATACATTTTGAGAGTGTGAGAAAGGTTTGTTGTGAGCCTAAGTAAAACAACGTTGTAGAGGTTTATTGTGAGCCTAAGTAAAACAACAATGGTAGATGTTTGTTGTGAGCCTATAGAAAACAACAGTTTAGAGGTTTGTTGTGAACATATAGAAAATAACATTGTGAGGCCTTAAAGGTGTTGAGTCGGAATCAACCTCGTGTATTGGCCTTATTGGATTGAGCCGCAATCAATCATCGATAGTGAAAGGCCTAAGTGAGACTTAGGTAGTGGATGTAGACAAGGTTGGTCGAACCACTATAAATTCTTGTGTCGATTTCTTTATCTCTCTTCTTAAGTCGCTTACACTGTCCATTCTAAGAGACCAAAATTTTCCAACAGTGGGGAAGATGGAAAAAGGATACATGATTGTTGTTTTCATTAATGGTCTTAAGAAGGTTATACCGACCGAGTTTTCCATGCTAAACCCTAATGGGATAAAAGAGACTATGTTGGCTGCAGCCTGTTTTGAAAGGATGAATGAAACCCTTTGCCCCAATACCCACCCAAAATCAACCAAAGAGTATTACACCCAGATGACCCTAACAACTTTAGAGAGGTTGATATTCTCTCTCATACACCTACTATCAGCTACACTAATCATCCAAATTCTCGATGGACCCCTACTGGCGTTCCTCTCTCTATTTATTCACAATCCTAAAAATCGTTATAACCAACCTCACACCCTTGACATGTCCTTCTAGAAACATACTAGTAACAAACATAAAGAAAGACTCAAATGACCTCATACATTGCATAAAACACATACTCTAAAGAAAATATAAATACTCAAGCTATCACAGAATCCATCTTTCAGTCCCTCAACACAACCTTGTTTTCCTTCTTCTTCCTCTTATACACAAACACTAGTTGAATTACCGATAAGTTCGGTCGCATGATTGGATTTTCTAAAGGTGTTGAAGATAAGGGGGCAGATTACGACAGAGAGAGGTTATTGTATTAATAGATTGTGGAGCTACTCATAATTTTTTCTCAAGCAAAGTGGTGGAGTCATTGGGCTTACCAATCTCGAACACAGATGGGTATGCTGTTACTATAGGGAATGGAGAATGGTTGAGGGGAAATGGAATTTTTGGGTAAATTGAGTTGGAACTTCTAGGTATGAAGGTGATTGATGACTTCTTACCTCTTTTGATGGGAAGTGCCAACGTAATATTGGGTGTGAAATGGTTGTCGATGTTAGACGAGACAAGAGTGGATTAGGGACAATTAAAGATGGAATTTGAACTTGATGGGAAAAAATATTGTGTTACAAGGGCATCCTAGCTTAAGAAGGGCATTGGTTTCTTTTAAAACTTTGACCTGTAGTATATCAAGTAGAGGGATAAGAGGAGGACCATTTGAAAGAAGTACCTCCTGGATTTTGGCGATATTTTTGCAATGCCTATTGAAATGTCACCCGAAAGAGGACACGAGCATTCTATTGTACGTAAAAAAAAGGGACAGAAACAATCCGGGTTAGGCCTTCATATTCAAAAGAATGAAATTGAGCAATTGTTGGGAGAAATGCTAACCGTCGATGTGGTAAGGCCGAGTACCAGGCCATTTTTTTTAGTTAGATACTATTAGTGAAGAAAAAGGATGGGAGTTGGATGTTTTGTGTGGATTATAGAGCCCTCAATAAGGCCACTATGCCTGATCGTTTCCCTATACCCAATATTGACGAATTATTAGATGAGTTCCATGGGGCGAGGGTGTTCTCGAAACTAAATTTAAAATCGAGCTATCACTAGACTCGGGTACAACCAGAGGACATACCAAATACAACTTTTTGCACTCATCAAGGGCGCTACGAGTTTCTCGTAATGCCGTTTGGACTTACAAATGCACCGATAACGTTCCAATCGTTGATGAATTCTATTTATGTAGGGCTTTTTCAGAGGTTTGTGTTGGTATTTTTTGATGATATTTTAATTTATAGTTCCATCTTGGAGGAACATACATTACACCTTCAGAAGGTTCTAACCATTTGGCATGAACATAAGCTTTTTGTCAACTATAAAAAAATGTTGGTTTGGACAAACTGAGATGGAATATTTAGGCCATATCATTTCTGGCGATGGTGTGCGTGCGGACGCGAAGAAGGTTAAGGCAATGGTTGAGTGGTCGCCACCTCAAAACCCAAAAAAAATTGCAGGGATTTTTTGGGCTTACTGGTTACTACCGATGCTTTGCAAAAAAATATGAAAAACTGGCAGCTTTAATGACCCAATTACTTAAGAAAGACAGCTTTGTATGGTCAGAGAAAGCTTCAAAGGCGGTGGAACAACTTAAGAAAGCGATGCCATTACTTATTTTGGCATTACCTGACTTCAATGATCTGTTAGTGTTTGAAACAGATGCATCGGGGTGGGACTTAGAGCTGTGTTGTTTCAGAAAGGGAGGCCTATTGCTTTTTACAGCCAAACATTGGCGGGTAGAGCCAGATCAAGGTTTGTGTATTAGAGGGAATTAATGGATATAGTGTTTTCTATCCAAAAACGGCGACACTACCTATTAGGCCGACATTTTATTGTTCATACTGACGTAAGAGTTTGAAGTTTTTATTGGAGCAGCGGGCAGTGACTCTGAAGTATCACAAATGGCTTATGAAACTATTAGGGTTCAATTTTGAAATACAATATCAGCCCGGGACTGAAAATAGGGCAGCGGATGCTTTATCTCATGTGGTGGGTGAAGAAGAACTAATGTCAGTGTCGGTTCCAGTTATACTGGACTGGAAGAAGATTACAGAAGAGGTGAAGAATAGCCCAAAATTACTTGACATCATCCAGGAGCCAAATAGGGATCCAAAGTCAAGACCGGGATGGAAGTGGGAACAAGAGCAGTTGCAATTCTAAGATATGGTTGTCATTCCCAAATCATCATCCACCAAACTTAAGCTTTTGGAAGAATTTCACTGTAGTCCAGTGGGAGGTCATGTGGGTTCTTAAAAACTTACAAAATGCTTGCGGGGGAATTCTTTTGGGAAGGGATGCTTTCGGATGTAAAGAATTTTGTGGGGGCATGCCTTGTATGTTAGCAGAACAAGTATGATACGTTGTTGCCTACGGGATTGCTACAACCCTTATCGAAGGCAATTTGGGAGGACATATCTATGGATTTTGTTGAAGGTTTGCCAAAGTCACAAGGATATGATACAATACTTGTTGTGGTGGATAGATTGAGCTAGTATAGCCACCTTATTTCTTTGAAGCATCCATTTTCGGCCAAACAAGTAACTGAGATTTTTGTGTCCATGGTGGTGCGGTTGCATGGATTTCCACAATCTATTGTGTCAGATCGGGATAAAAATTTTATGAGCAATTTTTGGAGTGAGCTGTTTAGGCTGCAGGGAACTCGCCTGAATCGAAGCTCGGCCTATCACCCCCAAAGCGATGGACAGAATGAAGTTGTAAACCGGAGTTTAGAGGCTTATTTGTGGTGTTTTGCGAGCTACAAACCCAAGGATTGGAACATGTGACTGGCATGGGCGGAATATTGGTATAACACATCATACCATTCCTCTATCAAATGCATTCCTTTCAAGGTTGTCTATGGTTGCGACCCACCTCCTCTAACCACCACCTCCTCTAACTAGGTACGATTTCTTCCAAGCTACTTCTAACTTTGAGCTAGAAGTGTCACTTCGACAAAAGGGATGTCGCTTTGTCAGAATTGAGGGAACCGTTGTTGTTGGCTTAAAATAGAATGAAAAAGTTTGCGGACCAATCCGGCGAGAAGTGGAATTTCGACATGGTGATTTGGTTTACTTGAAGTTGCAGCCTTATCGGCAGAAATCGACGGCCTACCGGATCAATGAGAAGTTGGCTCCAAGGTTTTTTGGACCTTATAAGATTTTACAGAAGATTAGGTATGTTACTTACAAACTGGAGTTGCCAACTGATTCCTCGATTCGTTCCACTTTCCATGTTTCGCAATTGAAACCAGCATTGGGAAGCTTTGTCGTTAGTCAGCCCTTGCCTCCACTTTTGACTGAAGATTTAGAATGGCAGGTGGAACTTGAAGATATTCTAGACATGCGTGATGGGAAGGAGGAACATGAATTGTTGGTCAAGTGGAAGCATCTTCCAAATTTTGAATCCACTTGGGAACCAGTTTCTTTGTTGAGGACAAGGTGAATGTTAAAGGGGGCGGTATTGATAAACCAGTGTTGGCGTACAAGAGGAAAAAGAAGGGAAACAAACCTGTGTTGAGGGGCTGTAAGCTGGTTGAGTATTTATGTTTTCTTTAGAGTCTGTGTTTTATGATGTGTATGAGGTCATTTGAGTCATTTCCTTAAGTTTGTTACTAGTACGTTTCTAGAAGGACATGCCAAGGGTATGAGGTTGGTTATAACATTGTTTGGGATTGTGAATAAATAAAGAGACGAACGTCAGTAGGGGACCATCGAGAATTTGGTTGATTAGTGTGGCTGTCTGGGAGAGAATAGCAACATCTCTAAAGCTGCTAGGGTCATCTGAGTTTAATACTCTTTTTAGTAATCTAAATTCGTCCTCAATTTCTCCATCATCTATCTTTGCTCTACATTTCCCGTTTAATATATACAGATCATTCTTGGCAAATCTTGAGTGTTGTATCAAATTACTCTTATACTATTAAACTACAAAATCTACAGGTATATTGAGTCAATCTCAATATTGAAATGATAAAGCCCTCTGTTTCTTGCCCACTTCAGTTCATATCTCTAATTACCCCGCCAACAGCACTTACTTTTTCGTCTACAAAAGTCAATTGCGGCATCATTATTTTCTACCAAGGTGCTTTATAATGGACTACTCGAAATACAATGATCGGTTTCATCAACGTCTATGTTTTCCGAACAACAGTGATGAGCAGTCGTGTGTATCAGTTGTCCAAGTTATTTGATTTTATTTTACAGTGATGTAAATGGCACACTTTTTTCCTCTAAAAATAACAATTTAATAGAACAATTCCAAACCAACTTAAGCATCTAGTTTACGTCAGATAAACCTAATTTATAACACTGATAGATATTTATATGTACACAACTATTATTATCTCTGAAATCACTAAAATGATCCTAAAAAATTTGAAGGATCAACTCTAGTCTTCACTAACACCAACCTGTCAAAATTATTTTTAGAATACTTGAACCCAAAATTCTAGCACGTCTGTAAATAGTATTACTTGAGAAATTGTTGGTGCCAATATCAAGATCCCTGTAGTTAAGATATGCATGTCTTGGATTTTTGGAAACATAAGTAACCATGTAACTATAAACCTTTCTCACCCAACTTATGTGGGTTGCCTTCTTGCCTGGCTCGTCCCAGACCACTGCATATCCAATCTTGTACAGATTCCCAGCTCTGTGCGGGAATGCAATGCTTGTTTCTGCAATTTCAGCCATTTTCCCTCCATATGGGATCATGAAGAGCGCTGCTGCTTTGATTTCTTCGTCTGAAAATCATTTAACTATTCCTGTCAGGGCATTTTCTGACATGGGTTCATTGACGTAGTCCGATTTGGACTTGAATGTTCCTCTTATTGTATTCTTCCTGTCAAGCAGAGCGTCCAAGGATGCATTACTTGGGTACTTTGCTAGTGGCAAGAGTGACTCAATCCAGCTCATTTCTCTACAATCCTCTCTCTTCAGACCAAGTTTAGGAAACCTTTCTTCCATTAATGGAAGCATGCTATTAATCCTTCCAAGAAAAAATAATTCAAACTAAACTTGAATTGTTGAGTTTGCTTTTAGAAGTACAGCATTAAGATGTGTGTCATGGGGAAGTTTGTTTGCAGCATACTGCCACCGGTGGAGAATTTGAATTCCGTTTTGTTCCAAGTTTTTTATTACACTAAAATAAGTTACCGTAGCAGGAACTTGAACCAAATTCACCTTCCTTCCGGGCAAAACTACTCCGAAGCTATATCCTCCTCCGCCTCGAATCGCCCAAAACAGATGTTCCCCCATGGAAGCTCTATCAAGAATCCTACCATTCACATCAACTAAGCGTGAATCAATGATATTATCTGCCAAGAGGCCGTACTTACCCATCAAAAACCAGTACCTGCCTCCGCTAAAATGCCCACCAACACCCACAGTTGGACAACCACCGGCAGGGAATGCCATAGTCCGACTTTTCCCCGCAATTATATAGTAAAGTTCACCTAAGGTTGCTCCTGTCTCGACCCATGCGACTCTGTTTCTCACATCAACTTCAATGTTCCGAAGATTTATCAGATCAAGTACAACAAAAGGGAGGGATGAGACATAAGAAAGACCCTCAAAGTCGTGACCTCCGCTTCGGATTCTGATTTGGATATTGTGTTTTCCGGCGCATATGATGGTAGCTTGAATGTGAGATTCATGTAGAGATGTGACCATGGCAAGCGGTTTTGGCATCTCGGTTGTGTTGAACATGAGGTTCTATATCCGGGACTCCAAAATGGATGTGTATGATGGGTTTTTTGGTGTGAATGTAACACGGGAAATACTGGTGGAGACTCTGTAAAGACATTGAAGAAATTTGTCTTCAATACGTACTGAAGTTGCAGATGAAAATAAAGTCAGAAAAACAAGCATTGGAGGCAACATCGTGCAGTACTTCAGTGGATTCATATCTTCATTCTATGACTTCTTATGACTGATGAAATGCTTAAGGCTTATCATTAGAGATAAATAAATATACAAAGTTTTCCAATGTAATAATTCCAACTTGGACCGTATTTGTATGAGCATTTACAAGGAATTGGATAACGTAATTATTCCAACTTTTATTCCGTTTTATTCTGTCAAAAATGTAATCATACCAACTTCGACAATACTTATGTAAGCATTTACTTGGAATGCAAAGATTATGTAATTATTTCAACCCCAACTATATATTTTCCTGGAAGTACTAGTTTATCTCATCAAGAAGACAAGACATCAGTGTATATAAACTCACTGGTGGTTATCCCGTATATAGCACGGGTGTTTTGGGCGACTCTATTTTTTGGGTAATCATTTTGAAAAAAATTGAAGTTTACTAATCTCATGAGACCTGTAATCATATAACTGCGATTTATGAACTCTGAAACAACATTTTCACTTAACATTGCTGCGAATAGGTCCTCTAGTTTTATCGATCAAATCCAACAATGATATCCACAACGAGCTACTGCAGGAGAGGTTTCTCCTGCTCCCATAATATGCAGGTCACGAGTGCTGAGGCCTAGAAGGCTATTGGAATGGCAAGAATTCTTCCTGCAGTACTTGTACCAAATGATGTAGAGTTAACTCATTATGCTTTTTTTTTCAAAAGGAAAAAGTAAATTTACCTATGAGCTTGAAGTTTATTGATATCAGAATAAACTTCAGCAGCAAAGGGTTGAGAGTTTGCATCTGCTCAAAAGAATTGACTTAACAAAAAAAGGGTGAATGGGGAGGGGATTCTGAATTAGTACTCACTAAAGGATTCTTGTGATTCAATTTACTGATTCATTCAACAACTATGTTCGGTTCACCATACATGAAAAGCCCATATATATGTATGCACTTGGCAAAATAAATGTTTCTGGCAACTACCATGTTTAGTTCTGTTCTGCTTGCAACAATAATACCTCATTCATCTGGCAGTGAATGCACGTCCTTTTGGTAATGCAGTACTGGTTGCAATCTCCCATTTATAGTTGCTTCTTTTTTTTTCTTTTCAGTGTAGTGGGACAAATTTATTGATTCATGTTTGCTTGGTTTTTGCTTCAATTTTTCCAGTCATCAGCCATTCTTAGTATGGACAGCATAGTGCAGGGGACAAGTAATTAAAGATTCAAAGTCATTAATTGACGAGTTAGTTCTAACTGGCAATTCCTTCTTTGGGTTGATTGAAAATTTTGAGATCAAAATGTCAGATTATGTTTGGGCAAAGGAATGGGGTATGAACATCTTTATGAATTGAGAAACTTATACAAGATCGCAGATTTAAACCTTAAAGTTTAAAATTGAATATTTCAAACAGACATGATCGGTAAAATAAACTTAAGAAGTAAATATAAATTGAACGGATTACATGATATTAA
Source organism: Flueggea neowawraea (assembly GCA_948243855.1). Taxonomy (NCBI): domain Eukaryota; kingdom Viridiplantae; phylum Streptophyta; class Magnoliopsida; order Malpighiales; family Phyllanthaceae; genus Flueggea; species Flueggea neowawraea. The sequence goes on from CAODLS010636137.1 coordinate 8,840, forward strand.
TAGATTAAGAAAACATAAAAGCTATACAAAAAATCTTCTCCACGTCTAAGGCTATCAGAAAAAGTACATTGGGGAAAGAAACGAAGTCTTTTCCTCCATTTCAAATACTAGTATTATGCATGTGCAATGAGCACATTAATTTTATAAAATAATTAAATTTTTATGTTAAAATATAATAAAAAATCTGATTTCTTTATTTAAATTTTTTTTACTAATTTAATTAATTTTTATAAAAAATTATCAAAATATAACTAAATATTATATTTTTTTCTTAGTTAGATAATATTCTCAAATTGACTTTTTTTCTTTCAAGAATTTGTATTGTGTAATCTCTTATATGTTTATTATATAATCTCTTAATTATATTTTTCTAATTAAATGATTTATTTTTAGATTTATTGAGTTTTATTTGCTCATACGTTTTTAATTTTTAGATATTTTTTATATTCCAAACTTATTTGACTTGATATCATTTTTGTTGCTAAATTTTTAACTCTCATTCTACTCATCAATAATTTACTTAAAGAAAATTTAAATAAACACTCTTTTTATTACTAAAAACTTATCTTGTTATATAGATGTCAAGTAATACTCGTGCAATTCACTGTAAATTATACTTATCTAATTTTAATTAAAAATAATTTTTTAAACAAGCTATATAATAATAAAAATTTATAGTCAAATTAAGTTGAAAATTTAGTTAAGTGGATGATTAAAATGTTATTTAGAATTATGGAATAAGAAATCACTAAAAAATATTGTCTAACTAAGAAAATGTCTAATATTTAGTTTTATCTCATAATTTCTTCTAAAAAATAATTAAAATCTTATAAAATTTAGAAAAAAAGTAATCAGTAGGCATAACAATCAATATGTATATTTATAATAAATTAAACAATTACATTTATAATATAGCAAAAAATATTTTTTTAGAGTAAAGATATGAATTAGCCCTAACTATGAATATCAATATATATATATATATATATATATATAAGTTGAAAAAATTTCCCAATCTTTCGACAAATGTATGCCAATACATTTCTTTTTGTATGTAGTAGAAAATATGTCAATTTATTTTAACTTAGTCTATTCAATTCTCTTTAAATGAATAATAATAAAAGAAATAAAAAGTCTCTTGACAATTAACTAAATAGTTGATGTATTTAACTCTTTTTCAAAGAGTAATAATATAGATACAATGACACATGTCAATCAACTACGATGCCACTTGTTGAAAGCTCAAGAATTTGTGTTGGACCCTCTCTTATATGTTCATTATATAATTTCTTAACTGTATTTTTCTAATTAAATGATTTACTTTTTAGATTTATTGAGTTTTATTTTGTCACGACCCATTCCCGGGACCGCGATCGGTGTACGAAATGAACCGTCTATGAGAGCCCGTCCCATCCCGCACAAGCCTCATAGTACAAAACTTATACCCAAACATCATATTTAAATAAATATGAATAACAATTAAAAATATAATCTTTGTTTATTAAAACAAATCATACATAGTATTAAGTGCGGAATTTAATTTCAAATTAAATCATTTGAAATATCAAAAACATAAACAAAACCCACAGAAATCCGGTGTGTAGAGCATCTAACAAATCAGATAAATGGGCCCGGTCAAAAAGGCAATGACCGCAACATCAAAATCCCTCACTGAGCATCAAAAGCCAACGAACAAATTTTCTCAGTCACCTGCAAGATGATAATAAACAGGAGACAAACAAACAAAGAAAAAGGGTCAAACCCTGTGAGTGAGGGACAACACTCCAGATTACCTTATACGTGCCTCACAAATACTGGTTTGAAAACCATTTGAAAACTAATACATGCGGTATAAGACAGGTATACATACGTATACACTATATACATAGTATGGTTTTCACGAAAACCATTTCGAAATCGTTTGCAACCAAAGCAAACAGCATGCACGAAATCTTTCTGGAACTAAACCATAACCTTTCGGAAACTTATTAAAGCTTTCATGCTTTCCAAAATCAAAACAAAACCTTCAAAAACCATTTCTTTATATCGGAGTTTCAAAATAAAACCTTTTTAGGTTGTACTACATATTTCCGAAATCCAAAACCCTTTTATCGAAAACCTTTTGCTTTAACAAAGGTTTCAAACAAAACATCTTAAGATGCTTCAAAACTTCATAAAATCCTTTTCTTTTTATCAAAACCTCATAATCAAAACTTTGCCTTATAGGCATCATAATACTAATAGTATTATTTTCTAAATCATATCTTATCGGTGTGGGATTCGCCTATACTCAACTTGAAGATGTGGGATCCTGCCTAACCT
>CAODLS010636167.1:0-13517 GCA_948243855.1 Flueggea neowawraea
TATATCCTGTATTGTCTAGTGCATAAATTCATAATTATTAAGTATTCGTCGTATTATCTAGTGCATAAATTCATAGTAGAATGGAACTCAGGACTATTTGGAAGGCATAAATTAATCAGCATATGGATGCATATTTTTTAAACATGTGTAAAATTTTTGAACTATCTACACTTTCGAATGTATCTCATTAATCTATGTGAAAATAATATGGTGTGCGTCAAGTCTACCTTCATGCACATTCGATACAGTGAAAATGATACAGAGAATATTAGTATGGCCTTTGTGTAAAGATGGCAGCGATGATAAGATTGAACTCAGTAAAATTGACTAGGCAACCATGAAAGAAAAGATATCTCTGGAAGGTTGAGCAAACAAGTTCATTGAATTTAAAAATCAACCAAGGAATATTGACTCAATCAACTAAGCAATTCCTCGTTCAAAATATCAATGATAGTATACTCAAAACTCTCCACTCATTATAAGCATCTCTATTTATCTTTTAATTCATTTATAAGCTACAATAGATTTGCTCACTTAAGTTCTGAATGAACTTGACCTAAATTTTGACTTTAGGCATTGTTTTGTTCCAAAACTGAGCTCATTGGGGGTGGTTTGTGGGATTTGGTTACCCCAACTTTAGGAATGTACGTATAGAATTATACTTTTTATTATTTAAAAAATTACTTTTTTAATAAGACATTTAATTTGTTCCCACAAAAAATTAAAGGCAGAATCTTGTAGTGCTAAAATTAATCTCAATATCAATGAGTTACAAGTCGATTGATAAAAAAAAGTGAATTTTATATTTATCATTTAATTAATTCATTTTAAACACCCTATGACTTTTCAAGAATGTCAATTCTATATTTGAACTTATCTATCACTTCTTTTTGTTAATTTTCCCTTCATCATTGGAAAAATAAGTTTTATCTAATCAGTTTACGGAAAAATCAAACACTTATATAAAATTATGGTTTGCGTATATAAACACACACATTAACCTATTAATTTATTAGCATCAAATGGATGAGTTAGCTAGTTGAATACATCAACAGAGTAATTGATTTTAGGGTGTTAATATGAATATAAAATAATAAAATATCAATTTTAATATATTAAAATTCTTCTCAAAATGTTATGCGTCAAATGAGTTTTCTAATCTATGAAAAATAAATTTCAAAAAAAAATCTATAAAAAATAGATTCATATCTAAAAATAACGTTAGAAGGTAAAACTAATTAAACTTAATTTATTAGCCTCAAATGAATGAATTAGCCAGTTGAATGTCTCTTCCAAAGTACTGTTTAACACAACTTAAACAGTCAAAGCCAGGACTTGAATTCTGCCTTCAAGATATGGAATCGGATATTTGGACTTGTTCAAACTTCAAATAATGCTTTCTTTTAAACACATTTAAACCACAATTTTATATTTCTTTTTCCTAATTTTAGCTGGCTTTCAAGTTTCAATAGTATTTATTTGTATACTCGCCTTTTGAAAAAGTTTTAATATTTCATCAGGAATTCATTAGCCCAAAAGGTTCGTTAAATTCGTTACTTGATATCATCAAATACAAAACTTGGTTTTGACTTTAAAAAGTCCCTCTAACGAGTTTAATCGAACCAAATTGAACTGAGTTATAATGTATTTAAATTCAGTTTGATAAGATAGACTTGAATTTACACAATATTGAGATTATTTTTAACAATAAAAAAATAATGTTTAATTTCAATAATTTGAGTCGTAGATAATAGATTTTAGCACGTCTAGAGGAAGTGTGGTTGGGGTAATTGTGAAGACATGGAGGAGACAAGACACATTCATTGGGAGGAAGAAGAGGGGAGGAAGAAGGTATGTCGTTGAATGTGGTGGACGTAGCTACAAAGCGTGGGATCCGCAAACCTTAATCCTATTCTTTTTTGCGGCTACAAATCACTCCATCATCACATGCCCTTTTTTTTTTTGGGTGCAAGGGTGAGACTAGCCCTTTTATTCAATATAGATTAACCTTGGCCAAACAGTGCCCCTAACATCAGATAATACCAGTTCATACAATTCTTTAGGAGCATTCAACAAAATATTGGTACATCCATTTGGGAGTAAGAGTCCCTGCTTTGACAGCCGGTCCGCACAGCCATTCGCTTCACGATACACCTTAGAAACAACAACATTCCAGTCCTGCAAGGCAAGCAAGCGGCCACAATTTTCTAGCATGCCCCTGTGGCAGCCAATTTTGACATTAGGGGTCGTTAACCAAGAGTGAAGTGTATGTGAGTCCACCTCGACTTCAAGCTTCTTGAAACCTTGTTGTCGAGCCAAATTCAGTCCCTTCCACACCGCAAATAGTTCAGCCTTAATCGCCGAAGTTCTTCCCACTGAAACCATGAAAGCAGACAGGAACTTACCCGTATTATCTCTGAAAATACCTCCACTCCCCCCACAACCTGGGTTCCCTTGTGCTGCACCATCTGTGTTAAGCTTGATTGCATCGTGTTTTGGAGGGAGCCAACCAATCAATGCAACTTGTTTTGTGGTGGCAGGTGAGAGGCCACTGGCGCGTATTGCATGAGCTACAAAATAGTCTCTAACTTGGTGTCGGATAAATAAGGATTTACTTTGAGGAATAGTCTCTGTCTGTCCGAAACACCTAGAGTTCCGCCATCGCCATAACCACCATAAGGAGGTGGTAAAGATAGTGGCCCATTCTTCATTACTGTTAATATTAAGCCATATTCAATCCTGCAGATTTAGGTTATAGAATTGGGGGCAGTAACTTAGAGGCCTTAGATCGATCCATATTTGCCTCGCTTTTCTGCAGTCACGCAAAATATGTAAAACATCCTCTAGATTCGAAAGACAAGATTGACACCTACCATAGGAGCTCAAATGTCTTCGTAATCTATTAGCATTGGAGAGAGGGGCGTTATGAGCTACTTGCCACAGAAAACCCCGAATTCGTTGTGTGGTTTTTAGTTTCCATATTCTCTTCCAAAGGCCCTTATTAGTAGGATTACTAACCTGCTGTTGTGTTTGTATAGCACTTTTCACCGAGAAGTCACCCGAAGAAGTCCCATTCCAGAAAATGGAATCTACTACTGCCTGGTCTGAAGCAACTGCGTAGCTAGTCAATTCAACAATAACATCCCTCGGTAGGTACTCCAAGCGTAGTTGCCAATGCCAGTTCCCTTGCACCCAATAATAGTTTACTGGTTTGTTTAGTTCACCATCCAGAATATGAGTAGACGTTCGAGAGATCAGAGAAGAATCCCCCATCCACACATCAAGCCAAAATCTGATTTTCTCCCCGTTGCCAAGACTCCTGCGTTTCCCACAATTTACAATAGGCCATGCTTGAGTCATTCCTTTCCAAATGTTGGAGCTACTGCTTGACGAAGCTGCCTCCAAGCCCATACTTCCATATTTATGTTGCAGGACATCCTTCCATAAAGCACCATCATTCTCATTCATGTTCCAACCAAACTTGGCCATAAAGGCCTGGTTCAAGTGTTTAGCAGGATAAATGATCAGGCCACCAGAGTCAGTACGCTTAATCACCTTACTGCACGGCACTAAGTGGACTCTTCTTTTCTCCATTGTTGATCCCCAGATAAAGCCTCTCACTTTCTTGTCAATATCTTTACATATTGAATCCGGAAGGTTAGCAGCTTGCATGGCAAACATTGGCATAGCCGTCAAGGTAGATTTCGCAGGGGTAACTCTTCCAGCAAATGACAAAAACCTGTTTTTCCATCCAGCCAATCTAGAGTTAATCTTGTTCAATATAGCTTGGTACTTGTCCCCTTGCCTTCTTGTATGGACCATTGGCATGCCTAAATAAGTGCCAATATCGTTCGCTATAGGAATTCCTGACATTTCAGCAATGGATGCAATCGTATTTTGATTGGTACCATTAGAGAAACAGATTTTTGACTTTGCATAGTTGACCTTAGCTCTAGATGCCTCACAAAACAGATCCAAACAATCTTTCACTACCCCAAATTGCTCCTGAGATGCCTCTGCAAATAGAACCAGGTCGTCGGCAAAGAATAAGTGAGAAATTGGTGGACCACCCCTGCTTGCCCTAACGGGTTTCCAGTGCCCACTTTGTACCGCACCTTCAATGAGATGCGCAAGCCTCTTTATACAACAGACAAAGAGATACGGAGAGAGTGGATCTCCTTGCCTAACTCCTCCAGAAGGTTTGAAAGATTCAGTTGCACTCCCATTCCATAGAAGAGACATTGATGCGGTGGAGATACACTTCATAATCACTTCTCTTAATTGCTGCAGTATTCCCATCTTCTGCAAAGTGTCTCTAACAAAAGGCCAACGGATCCTGTCATAAGCTTTCTCCAGATCAATTTTTAGGATCATCATTCCCTTCTGTCTTTTTCGGGTTCTCATTGTGTGGAGTAACTCCTGCACTATGATAATGTTGTCATGAATGTTCCGTCCTGGGACAAAACTTGCTTGTGTGGGGCTGATCAACTCAGGCAAAACAGATTTAAAGCGATTCACAATTGCCTTAGTGATGATTTTCAAAACAACTTTACAGAGACTTATAGGTCTGAGTTGGGAAGCATACTGAGGATTATCAACCTTTGGGATAACAACCAACAAGGTCTGGTTGATGTCTTCAGGATTTGCTCCTTGATTGAGAATCCGTAAGGCTTTGGCACCAAGATTCACTCCAACAATGTCCCAACTCTTTTGATAGAAAATTGCTGGAAAGCCATCGGGCCTTGGGGATTTGTGAGGTGCCATGTCGAAAAGAACTTTCTTAATCTCAGCTATGGTAAAAGGCCTGTTCAACATGTGTAGATTTTGATTAGTAATTACAGGAAAAACATCCAACAATTCAGTTTGTACCACATTATGATTCTACTCCGTGTATATGTTTTTGCAATGGCCAAAAACATGACGGGACAGCTTCCCTGGATCAGCGATCCATTCATTAGCATCATCCTTCAAGGCCTGGATTTGATTGTGCTTCCTTCTAACGACAGTAGAGGCAAGAAAAAATTTTGTGTTTCTGTCTCCATCATAACTGGTTGCAACCTTCGCCTTCTGGAACCAGTGTAAGCTGATCTGTTCCAACAGCCGGGATAATTCACTTTGAAGCTCTTTCTCAAGATTAAGTAAGCCTTGGTTTCTCCTCAAGCTGATAGCCTTCTGACTACCAGCCAGGCGAGCCCAAAGCCTTCTTTTCCTTTGGTAAAGATTGCCAAAGATAGTCCTGTTCCAATCTATCAAAACAGTTTTTAGACTTTCCAGGGAAGAAGGGAGTGGCCTATTAGTTTCCCATTTGTTTTTGACAAATTCTTGGAAGTGAGGGTGGAGTAACCATTCTGCCTGAAAACGAAACGGTCGTTGAGCTTTGTTTCCAATATGGCGGGAGTAAAGAGAGAGAAGTAGTGGCATGTGATCAGATTGAAGTGCAGCCAAATGATGAATTGTTGCCTCCGGAAAAAGCAGTCGCCAATCCACATTACACATTCCTCTGTCCAACCTAGCACTGACTCTCGCTGAGGCCTCTAAACCCCTAGACCAGGTGAACATTAGTCCCACAAAACCAAGGTCAACCAATTCCATGAAATCAATCCATTGTTGAAATTTGTTGCATCTCCGTCTCATTTCCACCGAGTTCCCGGTTCTTTCATCCAGCGAAGTCTTGTCATTAAAGTCACCGATACAAAGCCATGGGTTCTGGTGGTGGGATCTAATGCCTGCCAAATCTTCCCATAGTTCTTTACGTTTTGATGCAGCGGGACATCCATAAATAATAGACAACATCCATGACATTGTGTTCGCCATTATGACCTGCACTGAGAGATGTTGTGGATGAGCATATAAGGGGATAATGTCCACTACGGCCTTCTCCCACAATAACCATATACCACCGCTAAAACCATCAGCCTCAATTCTAATTATACTATCAAACCCAAGCTTCTCACAAACTTTATCAGCTTTAAAGTCACTTACCCTCGGTTCAAGGATTGCCAAAAAGGAAGGTTTGTGGGTTCAGTACCCTTGGGTTGTTAGCACCTTGAATGTTCCAGACCATCATAATCATGGGGATATATTCAAAGAAAAGAGGAAGTACTTTAAAATGCGGGTGCAGTGACCAATTTACCATCCTCCATTGCTGCAATTAAATTGGCGTCCCCCAATGCTTCTTCTTCATTTACAGTATCCATTACATCCACCTCTAATACAAGATCAGGAGGCTTATCCTCTTCAGGATTATGTTCTATTGCAACGGTCTGGTTAGGAGGTTGACACCATATCCATCACGTCAACAGACAACTGAGCAATCCCAGAAAGTGGGAGACTGAGGGGAATAGGTTGGGTGTGGGGCGGGTTAACTTGGTGTTTGGGTTGTGATTCAGTGTTGGGCTTTGGTGAATTTGACGAGCTTGGTAGGCTTAATGTTGAGTTGGGTTGGCTGTTATCCTTAACAATTGGGCTACTTTTTGGAGTTCTGTTTGTAAGGGAATTCTTTTTGGGTTTGGTCAAAGTATTCCTGGGTTGCAGACCCTCGGCCTGTTGAAGGGAGATTGACCGTGAGTTGGTTTTAGTCCAAAACCGATTTTGCCAAAACCAATTTCCTGTTTGCAAAAATGGATGTCTTGTCCTTTTCCAATGCATCAACTTGCACCCCCTGTTCAGTTTCATGTACTTCAACTGTTGCATCAAGGCCAGCTAAAAGGTTGAATCTAGAACCTGTTGTTTCTGACAATGCCGGCGCCTTCCCTTTGTCCACCTCTTTTTGTTTACTTATTCCCGAAAAAGCAGGATTTGCATTTATCACCACATCTTTTACACTGACACCAGGGTGCCTTTTCAGAGCATATTTAAAATTAAATATATTTAAAGAGTTAAAATTATTATTTTATTTTTATTTATATATTAATTTTTTAAAAAAATTATGTATGAAAAAAAAATATTAAAAAAAAATTTATTAATAAAATAAATGAATAGTATTAAGAAATGAATAGTAACTCCTAAAATTTAGAAAAAAACTATAAATTTATTAAAATTATTAGTTATTTTATTAATAAAATATTAAAAAAGCTATTTATATTATAATAAAAGTAGATTTTGATTGAAAATTTTAAATAAATAATAAAATAAAATATTATATTTTAAAAAAAGAGTATGAGAATTCTGCTAGGGATACTCTTAGTATAGTTTGTGTATATTGTCCTACATTAAGGAGAAGAGAACAACAATATTTATTTAAATATTAGTGTACATTTAATTATTAAAGTTGGGTAAAAAAAAATTAGATTGTGTCTAAAGTATATATTTAAAGTCTTTCACAAACACTTAGACACTTAAGAAAATAAGTTAAGTCCAAAACCGAAATTAAATTTTGATTCATGTCCAGTTATGCAGTTATTTTCAATTCACAGATTTTGGCCTATTTTTTTGTAGTTTTCCAGCTGCGTCAAAAGACATGTCTTTTCATTTTTTCTTCAACTGTTCTTTATGGTGTCTTTTCTTATTTTATATATGAAGAAGTTCTCAACAGAAATTTAAATTATTTACAACAATAAAATTTAGATTTTATTATATCTTAAAAATAATTTTGTAAAATTCATTTACAATTATAATAGAGACAAATAAACAACTAAAAACTAATGTTTTTCACGCCTGAAAGTCATCATAAATTTTTCATCTCATACTGTTTTTTTTTTCCTAACAAATGTTTGTTTGTGACACTATTCTTCTAATATATCCATAATTTTGATAGTTACAATCTGCAAATCAGTTTTTTTTATTGGACAAATTGATTGCATGAACGAAGTATTTTTTATTAGAATTTATATTCGATTATTAATAAGTAGTTTTTTTTTTCGTTTAAGACTAACGTTGTTCAAAACGACGTGCATCAAATGCAAACCAACTTTGCTTTCTATTTTCACAAACAACCCATAATTCAGGAAAAAACGACATGGTTTTGCATTTTCATTTTTTTGGCAAAATATATGGTGGTCCCTAAATTTTGGTATACCGTCTCTCCTGGTCATTACTAGTTCTAAAATAGTTACTCTGATCCCTCGTTATATCACTGTTAGTCAAATATAATCAGTCACATCAGAAAATCTGATATGACATATAAGACCTACTAATTTTAAGTATTTAATAACAAAAATACCCTTATTCTCTCTCATCAACTTTCTCGGTCTTTTGTTCTCTTTCTAACAACCAAAAACACTATCTCTCTCTCATCAACTCCCTCTCTCTGACGTCATTGAACCCAACCACACCAACAATCACCACACCAACCTATCATCACCACCAAAACAAACAAGTCACCATTTGTCCATCAACCCAGTCATCAACAACGCAAAAATCAATTCAACTCAACCAAAATTCATTCAATTTTCAACACAAACACAGAATTCCACTCAATTTTCATCTGAAATTCAAAACAATAACCCACTGCCACGATTTCTCTATCGAAAAAAATACATCGTCGTGGCTGCCATCCTCTATCAAAGACCTGCGCCATGCAACCACCGATCTCTTTATCAATTCATCATATCCACTAGTCTCAACTCTATCAATTCACATATTTAACATAATTAATTAATGAAAAAAAATTTAAAAATAACTGGAAAATTTTCAGCAAAATAGAGATCAACGATGTGAGGAAGATTGAGAATAAGCATAATGCAAAAACAGGTCGGAAGAAAGAGTTCCAAAGGTTGTGTCTAAACAGGGACGAAGGGAGGAGAAAGGAATAATCAGGTTGAGGAATTAGAGCCACTGTGGTTGTGGGTTTGGTGGAATTTGAGGAAGACAGTGACGACAACGAATGTGAGGAAGAAAGAGGCGAGATCTAAGGTGTTGGTGGATCTGGTGGAGTGTGATGAAGAGTGAGAAGAGAGTGAAGGTGGTTGTGGCTCTGGGTTGTGGTGTTGAAAAGGGAGAGAGACTGATAGTGGTGGTTAAGAGTGAGAAACAAGGACGGTGGTGGTGATGGGAGATGAAGAACGATTGTGGTAGTGGGTTTCAGGTTCATGAGAGAGGAAAGAAAGAATAAGGAATGAGTGAGTTCAGTTGGATATTTAGGGTTGGGTTAAATTTTTGGTTTTGATTTTAGAATATAGTTGTGTTGATATTGGGTTTCTAAATGGGTTTGTTTGTTCTTTGAAAGTAAGGTGTGTTGGGTTTGTTTGGTTTTTTAGTGAGAGAGGTTGGGTTTAAGGTGTTGAGGTGAGTTAAGTTCAGTTCGTTTTAGAGTGATAAAATATATTTTAAATTCAATGATAAATTTATTTTTTTATTTTTTCTATTAGGTAAAACTAATAGAGTTAAGAAAGAAAGTCTGAAATGATTATATTAAAATTAATAAAAATTAAAAGAGACAATATACTAAAACTCATAAACACTATATATTTCGTCCTTTTTTGTAGAGTAATATATTGTCATTTTGCCATGAAAATAGCAAACGTATTTGGAGCAAAACAGTCGACAAATATGGTCGATGACAGTTGACTTTTCAGTGTTGTGTTAAACACGTCATTCCATGCCCTAGCATTTAACATTTTGTTTTTATACCTTTCAGGAAAACATTTTCTCTTTACTGAGCATTTGATATTTAAAAAATTCGCTACAGTAAAAAAAATCGTGAACAAAAGCAAATAAAAATTAAGTTATAAAAAAAAATCAAATAACTATATAAGAGTGTAATTGAACATAATCAAACCGAATTTTAAAGTGTTCAAGTTCAATTTAGCCAAAATCTTTTGAGGTTGAGTTCTTTTTTTAGTTCAAAATCTTGTTCAAACTCAACTTATTTGTGAGTTCATGAACTTGTTGGCAATTTTCAAATGCTTAATTATATGATAATAAATTTAATTCAATTTTTTTTACAAATAATCTAATTCAAGTTGGTGGAAGATGTATATTCAGAATTTGATTTTCCTTATAAATTATAAACAAAAGGTGTAATAGTCAAATGGAAATATCAGTTGAATGTGCAAAATACTACAAAGTTGCTACAAAGAAAAAAGGAAACAAATTGCTGGTTGCTAGAAAGATTCTTGAGCCCTAAGTGCATGAACTTGGGATAGATAGTAAGTACAATTGTGATTTTGACAAGACAAATTAATTTCCAAGTGGAGAGTTACAATACAAACTTAATGTGACTTGTTATTGTTTCCTATCAAGTTTAACAACTTGGCTCTGTTTTTTTTTTTTCCAACTTTTGAGCCCTAATTGCCGGCTATATCTACCTACTGTTACTAAAAAGCAAGCATTTAATGCACTCAAATCATGTTTTCTGAGACGGAATCAGAAAACAAAAATTCTTACTTATATTTAGTAAATTTTATTTTAAAAATATATTATGATCTTATTTAATTTCACTATGTATCAAGTTGAGTATTGTTTCCATATTATGATTTAAATTTAATCGCTATTGTAATATTTATTTTCTATCATTCTTATTTTTTAATTTATTTTATTTATTTATTGAATTGTAAGAAAAAAAATATATTAGAATTTATCAGAAATAAATCATCGGATGTATTTTTTAGTACATGGGAGAGCCTCACAAGAGGCATATTCTTAAACTATCCAAACTCCTCCCTATCCATAATGAACATTGAATAGATGACCTCAAGGTCCCAATGTGAACTTGGTCCCAAGGTGTATTTGCATTAGTGGCAATGGACAATGATTAAGTGTATAGTATTGCAATTATAGTTTAGATTTGAAAGTGTTATTTTAAATTTGTGTCAAATGAGATTAATAAGGTAATATACAATTTAAAGTGAAGAAAATAATAAGGATTGTAAAATATAAAAGAAATTGAAATAATTTAATCTCTACAAAAATTATCATGATAGAAATTTCAACTTTTTAATCATTTTTTCTTTTCTTCCTTGTCTAATTTATTCAAATTTTTTTGAGAGGGCCAATATATTTAACACACATAATTTTAATCAAATATATATGAAAAGCCCCATACTTAGTTACTATCTATCAAATTCAAGTATTCTAATACAGTCAGAACAATATTTTCATACAGCTGAAAATTGCAGGAATTTCTGCAATGTGCAGTGCTTATTTATTAAGTGTGTATTATTGCATTTCAACAAGGTTACTAAAACTACTGTAGGAAATAATATCCCAATACAGTCCTATGAAATTTGAGATATTTGATATCTGGATATCCAATATTTAATACACAAGTTGCATATATGTATAAGAAATTGCTAATCAAAGTGGGACTTTTTATTTTAATTAAATATGAATAAGTCATAACAGAGGAAATATATATTATGTATATTCATAACCTTAAATAAATTACTCAAGTTAATTGCAAGACAAGCTATATTAAAGACAAATTAAGCAAACAGGATCTACTTCCACAATTGCCGCTTAAATTAGCAAACAAATGTGATATTATACCACAAACAAATATATATTACTACTATAAAACTCCCTCTATTCTAATTTGATAGACACATTTTTTATTTTAGATATCTTAAAATATAGACATATTTTTTTTCTTGTATTTATTATTAGTAAAATTATAAATTTATTTTTATTTAATTTTAAAAGTTTGTCCTTATTTAATTTTTTTAAATTAGTTTATTAATTACCAACACATTTATTAGTTAAATAATATAAATAAAAAAATTTATAAAATTAAATAAATTTAATTATTAAAATTATTATTTTTTAATTTTTATTAAAAATAATTAGTATCTATCAAATTGAAATAGAGAGGATAATATATTAATTGTTTCTACTTAAGAACAATTCCCACGAAAAATTCACGTATTTAAACATTAATTGCAGCTCTTGTTTTGAAGTAAATTAGATTTCTGTTGGGAAGAAAAAGAAAATCAAACAAAAAAGGAAGTGTAAAATGGAAGTTTACACTAACAAAAGAAAAACTACAGAAAGGAGTAAAAACAGGGAATGATGATATAAAGTAACCATGGTTGGAAGTAGATAAGAGACCGCAAAACCCGGCCACTAACAATGGTTAGTTAGCATGGTTTGGTTCAGCCGCCCATGGTTAGCTAAGAAGATTATATATACAGAAAGAAAGAAGCAACCATAAATTACATTTTATCAACTATCTATATGCGACCCACGACTTGTTGTACCCAAATACATCAATCTATATGTACAAATTGTCCGAGTTTTGATTAGTTATAGGTTTCTGTCTGAAATTCGCATGAATCTATTTGCAGCAATCTGTTTCTGAGCTTTTGATATCTTGGTGTCTGTTTTTTGTGACCTCAAATTGTTCCACTTTATAGTTTGTAAGTCTCTATCACTCAAGCAGTTGGTTTCTTTGTGGAGTTGATTCTCTTCTTATCTTTTTTTTAATCCCTTTTTTGGAATGTTAAAATGGGTTGATGGAAATTGAAGAAAAAGATTTTGTCGTTTGAATGTTTTGAGAAATGCTAGATCTATGCATTTTAATTGGTTGTTATGATTACTGTTTTTAACTGAAGGTTGATACCTTTAGCTCCTTGTGTTTATGTTCTTTTTATGGGTTTCGTCTTAGAGTTTCTGAGCTGTTTAGATCTTCGAAGTAGAACTACTTATCCACTTAAAGCTTGGATCTTTTTTCAGTTATCTGTGTAAAGCTGTTAGCTGCGAATGAATTCAATGGTTTATTGGATTTGGTAACCCTAATATTGAATCAGATTTTTGGTTTTTAATTTTGTTGCATTCAATTTATAGTTTTGATTTGTTGGGTTGGGTCAATTTGTTGCTTTACTACTAGTTTATATGAATTTTTTCCAATCCCTGCATATAGCTTCTTCTTTAAGCAAATCCAATTCATGCAATGATGGCTAATTGATATTCATGTTTTCAACATTAGAAAGATTGGTTCTTTTTTGTTTTCTTTAAACAGATGATGTTATTCTGCTTTGGATTAATGGTTTTCACTAATCTTTACTACTTTCTGTTGGTTTCTGTGCAGGTTGGAACGACTCTGCAATCTTTGTCAATTTGAGCAATAAGATTTGAAATCTTCCCCACATAGATTCGACGTTGATCTGAGAAAAATGGGTCTCTCAAGTCTTCCTGCTCCTTCTGAAGGAGTATTGTGTGTGATTTTGGTGAACACAGCATTGTCAATTTCCATTGTGAAAGGAATAGTACGTTCAATCCTTCACATTGTCGGTATTCATCTATCCTCGTCGACAGCACCATCTTCGGTGGAGCCATCATCAGATTATGTAGAAGATACTGAAGAAACAATGGAGTTTCGTTTAAGCCCTCCAGATGGTTACATCGAGGAGTTCAGGAACAGGGTCCCAACAACCCGGTTCGATGCAGTTTATGACTGTCAGGAGACAGAGCATTGCTGCTCTGTCTGCTTGACGCAGTTTGAGCCAGAATCAGAGATAAACCTCTTATGTTGTGGCCATCTTTTTCATAAAGTGTGCCTGGAGAAGTGGTTAGATTACTGGAATATTACATGCCCTAATTGCAGGTCACCATTGATACCTGAAAAGGATCCATATTGCTTT
>CAODLS010636338.1:0-10746 GCA_948243855.1 Flueggea neowawraea
CTGGAAAAATTAAGAACGGAAAGAAGTGTTGTGATTGGTTGAAAAATGAGGACTAAAGTTGATATTTGGCAAGGGGATAAAAGTATGAAATCCGAGACTTTTGGGCCAAAATTGTGATTTTAAAGAATTGGAGTTAAAAATACAATTTTAAGAAATTGGGAGATTTAATAACAAATTTTAAATACTTGGAGGGCTAATTTATAAATTCTGAAAATTTGGGGACTACTCTATAAATTTTGGGACCTTAGGGACTAAAGAATAATTTTAGAAAGATGCAAGGGCAAAATTGTAATTTTACGAGGGTACCGATTTTCGAGTCAAGGGCGATTAATTTTACCTAAGAGAGTTTTTTTTTTATGTTTAGCGAGTGTATGCACCTACATTTACATTTCATACATCTAGTAATATCACAGTACCACATTCTGATAATTATTATATCTGTAATTGTTCAGTTTCGTATCCTTGTCAGCGGGATTAGCCACCAGCTAGTGGCGTTTGACTGGATCCTCAGCTTCGGATTCCAGGTGAGTGAAATAATAGTTTCAGACACATAAGCTGTGTCTTCAGACTATATGTAATTTTTGTTGTGTCTTGCTATAATCCAAAATTGGAATAATAATTATTTGACTAATTAATAATCTGGATTATGTCATTATTAATTTACAAAAAAAATGTATGTTCTAAAATATAATATTTATATATGGTATATATAAATATTTTCTACAAAATGGTTTATACTGTGCATGCTCGTCTGTAATATTATTCGTATATAATATTCTGATGTGGGACACCTAGATAAGGGGTACGTAGCCTTTGGTATACCAATGCTCTGTCAAGGACCTAGTTACCGGGGTAATGGGGTGACCGTGTATCCGGCTAGATACATGCTTTATTTTGTCTGGTGGCAGAGTCCACAATATTATTCTGTCTATTCTGGTCCCATATTCTGATATATATATAACTCTGATACTGTCTGACTGTATGTTGTATGCCTTGGGTGCGAACGTTTTGGTGAAATAATTTTTTTGAAATCTATTACGTATGTAACATGTATACTATATGGTATCTTGTATATACGTATGCGGTATATTTTTTTAAAACTGTTTTCAAAACAGTTTATGAGAGGCTTGGAGCCGGTCTAGAGTGTCATTTCCTCACTAGAAATTCTTACCCTTTTTGTTCTTTTGTACATATGTAAACCTATTTTTCAGGTGACATGTTTTGATGCTCAGCAACTATCCGGCACCTCGATCCCAGTGAGGCATATTTTTGATATAATGAGTGTCACTCATCCGGGCTCTACTTTTGTACCTGTTATTATAGCTCTACATCTGGTTGATGTTGGGTTACTGTGTCACATTTTGTATTTTATATTTTGAGTATTGATTTTACATTTACTTGATATTAACCTTTTAAATTAATATTCATTTATATAAATATATACTTTCAGTATAAATGTTTTTCAAATATTAAATATTTGAATGAATGAATAACTTTGGGTAGAATGTCTGTATCTCTGAGATTTGTGTGAGATGGGCCAGACTCCTATAGACGATTCACCTCGTACGTTGGTCATGATCCAGAAACGGGTTGTGACATCAATGGTCTCACTCCAACTCTGGTACTAACTCCTCTCGTCTCCTCCTCTTGATGTTCATCATGGTGGGAAGG
Source organism: Flueggea neowawraea (assembly GCA_948243855.1). Lineage (NCBI taxonomy): Eukaryota > Viridiplantae > Streptophyta > Magnoliopsida > Malpighiales > Phyllanthaceae > Flueggea > Flueggea neowawraea. Next base: position 1,672 of record CAODLS010636338.1, read on the forward strand.
TGTCTGCATCATGGTGAATGTTACAGATGGTGTTGATGAACTTTTAAAACGTCGTCGATCAAGGCTTTTCTTCAGTTCCCACATATGGCCTTAATTGTTGTTGCCTTGAAAATTGAACAACAATAATAAATACTCAAACGATTGCGAAATATGAACTTCACCTCGATACTTGCATACAAAAAACACGATGAGGTCGGGATGCTTCCCGAAGGAATCTGCGACACTCAAGTCAGTAGAGAATTTGGCATAGTGTAAGTATGTGTAGCAAGTAGAACGTACCTTGGCAAGTAGCCTCAGAAGACTATTTGTAGATGGCGAGTTGATGAGCGTTATTAACTGCCCACGTTCGTCCTTAACATTGATTGTAACATTTCTATTATAATCTCAAATGCTTTAAGTGGGTTTTATTACCCATGTCAAGTAACCTTCTAATTTCTCTTGTAGGTTAGCCTTTTTCCATCTGGAATATTTGATTTATCACCATTCCTTGTTTTCAAATTACTTTGGTGTTCTGCATTCCGTTCTTTTTTTTTGTCCCAATTTGAAGTGAATTGATTTCTGACTTCCCTTCTTTGGTGTACTCTTTGTTTTTGATTTGCTTCCCAAGGAAATATTTCCAAAATGCCATCCCTTGTGATACTTTCCTTTTCAGACTTTGTTAACCTGCAACTCCCTTACTTGCATCCTTCTCTGCTTTTATTCTTGTAAGGGACCAGCCTTAATGATGGGGCCAAATAAACTGACCCTCGTAGTCGGCAAGTATAACAGTGGGGATGGCGGTTCTCGATGCTCCTATTCCAACTCTAGCACCAACTCCTCTTGTCTCGTCCTCTTGATGTTCGACCTAGTGGGGTGGTGTCTGCACCGTGGTGAATGTTGTAAATGATGTTGATGAACTTCTGGAAAGTCGTCAATCAAGACTTTTCTTCAGTTCTTACAGACGACCCTAATTGTTGTTACTTTGAAAATTGAAAAACAATAACAAATACTCGAACGATTGCGAAACGTGAACTTCACCTCGATACTTGCGTACGAAGACATGATGAGGTCGGAATGCTCCCTGAGGGAATCTACGACGCTCAAATCAGTAGAGAATTTGACATAGTGTAAGTATGTGTAGTAAGTAGAACGTACCTTGGCAAGTAGCCTTGGAAGACTATTTGTAGGTGGTGAGTTGATGAGCATCATTAACTGCCCGTAATGTTTGATGTTGATTGTAACGTGTCTATTATAATCTCAAATGATTTAAGAGGGTTTTATCACCCGTGTCATTACAAACTGCTCATACAAAACCCTAGATGACTTTCTAGATGATTCTTAACAACTTTTGCAAATTCAACAAACACATTCGGCCAACACCCATAAAAATTCTAATTTTATCTTGCTAAATTAAATCGTTAATCATATTATTAATGTAATATCCCACTCATTCCGAATAATTATTCCGGTAATTTTTATTATTATATTATTATTATTATTATTTATTAAATTTTTATTTTGATGATTGAGAGGTTAATTTTGTCTTTTAGATGTTATTTGGGTGATTAATGAGGTTTTGGAAATGACTAGGGTTGATTAATTAAGTGGGAATCCATTCATTTTATTCAAGAATAAGGTAAGAATTATTGGCTCAATTCTCCTTCATTTTTTTTTTCTGTCACAAAATAGGATATTTTTCTTCATTTTCTATTTTGGTACATAATTGTTGGAGGTTGTTTTGGCTTTGATTTGTCATGGTTTATGGAGGATTTTTGAGTTGTTTTGGTTCGATTTGAATGACTTTTATGATAGTATATATAAGTGTAAATTGGAGGTGATGGTTCGGGTGAGTTTTGTTTAAAGCTTAGTCGGTTAAATCTGAAATTGTTTGACTGATTTGTATGGTTTAGAATTTCTGGAATAGATTGAAGGATGGGTTTGGTGATTAGAAGGGGAATGAGTTAATAAAAATCGATTGGGGAACACTTTGATGAATTCTAAAAAGAGTTGGATTGAATTTCGATGTGTTAAGAACAAAAACGAGTGTTTTGATTGGATAAAAGTGAGGAATAAACTTGATATTTGGCAAGCGGGTTAAATTATAATTTCTGGAGAGTTTTGGCCAAAGTTGTGATTTTAAGGAATTAAAGTTAAAAATGCAATTTTAGAAAATTGGGAAATTTAATAATAAATTTTAAATACTTGGAGGGCTAATTTATAAATTTTGAAAATTTGGGGACTATTTTATAATTTTTGGGGCCTTAGGGACTAAAGAATAATTTAGGAAAAATGCAAGGGCAAAATTGTAATTTTACGTGGGTATCGATTTTCAAATCGAGGGCGATTAATTTTGACCTAAAAGAGTTTTCGACGTCTAGCTAGTGTCAACACCTACATTTGCATTTCATACATTTAGTATTGTCACAGTACCACATTTTGATATTTGTTCTATCTGTAATTGTTCAGCTTCGTATTCCTGCCAGCGAGACTGGTCACCTGCTAGTGGCGTTTGACTGGATCCTTAGCTTCAGATTCCATGTGAGTAAAATGACAGTTTCAAACACATAGGCTGTGTCTTCAGATTCTGTATGTAGTTTTTGTTGTGTCAGACTATGATCTGAAATTTGACTAATAATTATTTGGCTAATTAATAATCTGGATTATGTAATTATTAATTTACAAAATTTCTGTTTCTGATATATAATATTTATATATAGTATATATAAATATTTTTTGTAAAATGGTTTATACTCTGCACTTTTGTCTGTCAATATTATTTGTATATAATAATCTGATATGAGACACCTAGCTATGGGGTACGTAGCCTTTAGTATACCAATGCTCTGTCAAGGCCCTAGTTACCAGGGTAATGGGGTGACCATGTATCCGACTAGATACATGCTTTATTTTGTCTAGTGGCAGAGTCCACATTATTATTCTGTATGTTCTTGTCCCATATCCTAACTCTGATGTATATATATATATACCTTGGATGTTGTCTAGCTGCATGTTATATGCATTGGGTGCGAACATTTTGGTGAAATGAATTTCTGAAAGTTATATGTTTGTAGTGTGTATATTATATGGTATCCTTGTGTATACGTATACGGTATATTTTAAATTATTTTCAAAATGGTTTATGTGAGGCCTGGTGTAATATCCCGCTTATTTTAGCCGGAATCTTGTAGTATTCCGAAGTGATTTTGAGTTGGGATGTTGACCTTTGAGTTTGACGGTTGTACAATGCGTGTTTTGCACATTGGAGGTCACCTACATGCTTGTACATGGTACTGTGCACGTAGTAGAGGCCTGACACTTGACCGTGAATGTGCATTGAGTGCAACGTACACTGGAGGTCATCTACGTGCACAGTACTGAGTACTATGCACATAGACGGGGATGAGTCAACCGAGAGCCTTGTTTGGACTGTGTGCGTTGTATGGGTTGTTGTGCACGTTGTTCATCCTTTGGGTGTGACCCGTGAGCACGTTGAGGCCTTCTACGCACACAATAAGGGGTGGAACGCACGTAGATTGTAGATCTGAATGAGGGGCTTCAGATCTGCCGTCTACGTACATTGTGTGGGATACTACCTACGTAGAGCACGATTCTACATACACAGAACCCCTATTGTGCACATAGATATGTTCTTTCTGGGCGATTGTGAGTGAAACACAACATGTCAGCCCATGAGCCTATAAATACCCCTACCTACCATTCTTTCGGTCACAACTCTTCTCAAACACCAGAGGACTTTCTCATTTACTTCTCTGTGATTTTTTTTTTGTTTCTCCTTGCTTCTACAACAGATCTAGAGGTAAGAATCATCCATTAATCTCTTCTTTTCTTTAGTTTGCGTTGGATTTGGGCATTCTAGGGTTCTGACCGAACTTGGGATTTTGTTCGGATCTTTCCATGTCTGATGGAATACGAGTTAATGGGAGTTAGATTATGGTTGTTTGAGACCAGTAGCTTGAATTTTAAGCATCGGTTTCATGGGATTTGGTGTTTGAACCAAATGGGTTTCTCTACAATTAGGGTTTCGAGTTTTGGATTAATTTTTAGTAATCTTTCCAATTAATTTGGAAAATAATTTTTAATGTTGGAAAATTAAATTTTGTATTTTAAATATTAATTGGGTGATTAATGAAGTTTTAAAGTGATTAGAGTTGATTAATTAAGTGGAAATTGGTTAAAATTTGTGATTAAAATCGGATGAAAAGAAATATGGGCGACTGGTCATTTGGGCTGGGTGAAGTGTGCTAAATGTCGTTTGGCTCCTTCAAATCTGTCGTTTGAGCTGCACGTCTGTCGTCCGTGGAGGGCGGGGCTGAATACTTCTCGGAAACGACGTGTCGTCAAGTCAAGCGGCGTCTGTCGTCCGTGGCGCGCATGTCGTCCGTGTCTGTTATGCAACAATTCCCACCAGAACGACACCGTTTCTTGCTTTCTTTCAAATTAGTCAGAACCGCCAATGCTTAACCCAACCACTATGCTTTTCTCCAGATTTTAAGTCTATTTCCACCGCCATTTCAAATCATTTCTTTTCTTCCTTCTTTCTTCTTCACTCATCTCTGTTCTCCTTAGTTTTTCTCTCAATTTCCATGCATCATCTTTCATCTTCAAGCAAGGTAAGAATGTTATTCTTTCTCCATTTCATTCATTCTTTCTTTGCTTTATTCTTGTAAGCTTTTGGTTGGATTGTTTTGTTTCATATCTATTGGTAGAGAATTAAGCTTCAGTTTGGAGCATTGCTGGCAATTGTTTGAGTTGTTTTAGTTGGGTTTTTATGGATTAAGTTAGCCAAACAAGAATGAAAGTTGAGCTTGTTGGTTTGACAGTGATGATGAAAAGGTGTGGTTCTTTCTCTGATTCTTGGTGATTTCTGTTGACTGATGATGGATTCATGTTGGTTTTAAGTTAGTGGAATAGATTGAGTGATGGGTTTGGTGATTAGAAATGGTATGAGTTAATACAGATCGGGTTTGGAGGGATTTTGGACTTTGATGAATTCTGGAAATGGTTGGCGTGATTTCAATTCTGGATTGTTAAGAACAAAAAGAAGTGTTTTAATTGGATGAAAAGTGAGGACTAAACTGCAAATTTTAAATGTAATTAAATTGTAATTTTAAGGAAGTTTAAGGTACATTTATAATTTTTAAGAAATTAGAGTTAAATATGCAATTTTAGAAAATTAGAGAATTTAATAATAAATTTAAAATACTTTGAGGACTAATTTATAAATTTTGAAAAGTTTAGGGACTAATTCATAATTTTTTGAGGTCTTAAGGACTAAATGATAATTTTATATAAGTCAGGGATTAGATTGTAGTTTTACGTAGATTTTGATTTTCGAGACAAGAGTGATATATCTTCCATTGAAATAGGTTTTTCAATGTCGAACGAGTGTTTACATTTACATTTGTATATTATACATTTAGTACCGCCACAATACCAATATTTTGTTTTGATATTTAATTTGTATGTAAATATTCCAGCTTCCTGTTCCAGCCAGCGAGATCAGCCACCGGCTAATGGTGCTTGATTGGAGACTTTGCTTTGAACATCCAGGTGAGTGGATGACAACTTCAGACATATAGACTGTGTCTCGAAACTGTATTCATTTTTGTTGTGCTTGACACGTATTTGAAATTTGACTAATCTAAGGATTGACTAAATTAATAATCTGATATGTGATTTATTATTATATAATCAATATTTGGTTTTTGAACTTATATACATATATATTGTTTTATATATATCCTCTTTGTTTTGATAAGTCTTGCATGACTATTTTGAAATAATATTCTGATATATGTTTTTGGATACGTGACATCCGCGCTACGGGGTACGTATCCTTTGGTATACCACTGTTTTGTCAAGGCCCAGTTACTAGGGATGTTAGTAGCCATGTGTTATGATCCAACACATGATTTGATTTTGATTAGTGGTGTGAACCACATCACCTTTTATTTGGTGTTATGTATACACTTTTTTGCTTTGGTCCCTATCCTTGAAATGGTGTTCTTTGAAAATAATAATAATATTATTATTATTACATTTTCGTGCCTGTTGTTTGCTTTGCCTATGAATGTTTTCGAAAATGATTTCAAACGCTACTACGTACTAGTGTGTGTGTGTGTGTGTATATATATATATGTTCATTTATTTTTGCATGTGGTATTTTCGAACTATTTTCAAAATAGTCCTTGTGAGACATGTATGAGGTGGTCTGAAGTATTTTCCCTCACTGGATTTGACCCCCTTTATTTTGCTGTCTATGTTGATTTATGTATCTCAGGTTCACAGATTTTGGCTTCAGCAACCGTTATGCATCTTAATTACCAGTAAGACATCTATTAGTTAGTGATGCCCTTTTAACCTGGCTCTCCTTTGGTATTGTTAGAGCTCTGAATTGTGATGCTTTGGCTACTAAGACTAAGTGAGGGCCGAATGGGACATACCTCAGGGTTGTACATATATATAAGTGAATATCCCATTTTAATAGATTCAACCAGAAATCCAAATTCCAAACAAAATGCCCAAAATCGTTCTTCAAGCAACCTAGCCAAATCAATGCACAAAATGGAAGAAAAGAGAGTGATAGGAACAAAATCTTACCTCTGGAAATGTTAAGGAACCAAGGAGAGGCAATGCAAGAGCAAATGGGATGGATTTGGGAGTGAGAGAGGTGAAAATGGGGAGTGAGAACCGAGAGGATCGGGTTTGGGGGTATTTATAGACCCCTAGACCGAAACGATGCATTTCACATTTTTCCTTGGCTCACTTGAGTAACACCTTTAGTTAGTCGAGTGAGAATTTTCCCAGGTTCAATTCTGGAACCGCGGGTTACTCTTGTAACCTGGTGGTTTACTTGAGTGAACCATACCCCATTTCACTTGAATGAGCGAAAAGGCTTACTTGAGTGATCCATGGTCTATATCACTCGAGTAACACAACTTGTTCACTCAAGTAACTACTCATCAACACCCTTAATTATAAAATCAACACCCTAAACATTTAAGCAGAGAGTTACATAAGATCTTATTGGAATCCAATGAGGTGTTACATACTTCCCTATTCAAAAGAAATTCGTCCTCGAATTTATAGATGATTTAGATCAGAAGGAATTAAGAGATACAACAGATGATAATATAAATATAATCCTCAATCTAATCAACTCTAACATCCCAATATCAGAAATCAAATCTAAGTCTCCAAATTGAAACATAATGTGTACCTCTGACATAGGAATCCATCTAAATCTACTAACGTACCAGCTCACTCATACCCAGATATGCAGACATGCAGAGATAGTACATAATATGCAGAAGCAATGACAGAAGATGCAGAGATAGAAGGTGCATACTTATGCATAGGCTAAAACGAACAAGTACGGACACCAATGCCGCAATTCGTCAGAATGATGCCGCCACAGGGCATTCACCAAACAAACCTTATTTCAATTGAAAAAAGCGTCAAAACACAGAGTCGATCTGACACACATTCCCAAAAAAATGATACTCGAAAAACTAGATTGCACAAACACAATATGAGGTTAAAGCTTTATCTCACATTAAACCATCAGACAATGATTCCAGAAATTGTAATTCAAACCTTGTCCAATTCATCTCTCACACGTTCCACTGATAACCAATATTCAACTTTAGTGTTTGAAGAGCTCATGCCAAAAATCCAAAATCCAAAACTTGTCAAATATCAAGCATCCAAAGTTCTAATGATTAGCCTGACACAAAGAGAAAGCGCAACATATCCAAACTTTGCTATCGAAGATAGCATAAGAAACTCCAAAGAATTAACCATTCAAAGTTCAAATCTCATAGTTCAAACAAATCAAACTCATATACTTATGATCAAATTAAGATCATATCCATAATTATGATCGTCCTTACCACGTAAGTGCAACATTTAACCAAATCTATTAATTCTTACCAAATGATCACACTACCTTACTACTAACAGTCACAATTGTGACCAAATGGAATCACCAAATAATTTCATCATCAACTCAATGATTACACACCATTGTTATCCTTAGATTTTCGTATCAATATGCTTAATATCGAACTCCACTTACCATATACTTAATTGTTGGAGAATTTTTGGTCTATGCTTTGGATAGTGAAATCGACTTGAAATAAAAGAGAGAAATCAACAACAAGAATTTATAGTGGTTCGGCCAACTCGATGCCTACGTCCACTACCTAAGTCTCACCACTTAGGATTTTCACTATAACAGTGATTGATTATGACTTAATCCAATAAAGCCAATACACGAGGTTGATTTCGGCTCAACACCTCAAAGGCCTACACAATGTTGTTTTTATTAGGTTCACAACAAACCTCTACAATTTTGTTTTCTATAGGCTTACAACAAACCTTTACAATTTTGTTTTTCATAGGCTTACAACAAACCTTCTTACACTCTCAAAATGCATACAAAAGGATTACAAAGAGTGAAGCTCTATGCTAGAGTTGAATGTATATGATTGATGCTTGAACTTTGATCTCTAGCTTGATTTGTTGTTTTTCTTGATTGGAATTGTTGGAATTCATAACTAAATATAACATTCATATAAAGGATAAAGCAGTGGAAATAACAAAAAAAAGTATCTTAGAATTCCACCAAGGATCCATGCACATCAACATAAACGATTAGGGTTAGGGTTTTACCTTGAAAAACCAAAGCTCGATTGTATGAATGAATGAATTATTGATGTAGCTTTTAGTATAAACTCGAAACCCTTTCAACCACGTTGCCTTTGCGCGAATGTGACCAATGGTATCTACACAAACAAACTTCTTTGGATTGGTGGAGTGTACTAGCACTTAGAATCTCTATTCTAATTCTCGTAAATAATTTTCTCTCTTTGTTTGTGACACTCACAAATTCGGCTTTGCCTTGAAGAATATGACAATGGTGTGCTCCTATTTATAAGCATATGGGGAAGCCTAAATGGGTGCACTAGGGTTAGCCAAAACCTTCTCCTTGTCCCTCAAGAATTCAGCCAACCCTAATCAAGAAAGAGTGTGCTGAATTTCTTCCTTGATTGGGTGTCGAATTTCCTCTTCCTT
>CAODLS010636398.1:0-19090 GCA_948243855.1 Flueggea neowawraea
ATTTCTCCCAAATCCGCCGAAAACCGTCCAAACCGAAATTCAAATTTTCGGACCTAAGTGACCCATCAATGAAAAATCATCAAATCATCATTTCTAAGCTAGATTAATGCATTTTCAACCTCAATCTATCATTATCCAACAAAAACCAACTCAAATCCATCCAAAAATCACAGAAATCGAACCCAAAATCCAATTTTCGGCCAAAAATCGAAACCTACACAAAACTCATCGGTTTAACCATGAAACCAAGCAAAAATAAGAGAGAGAAAGAGAAAATCACCTTATATTGGTGTGGGGATGGAAGAGGAACGAAGAGAGAGAGAGTCCTGAAGAGAGAGACACGAAATTATGGGTTTCGTAAACAGTGATCGATGAAGAAAGAAGATGAATGTCGGTTGGTTTGGTCGGTCGGGTCGGCTGGGTTTTAAAACCCAAACCCAAAACGACATGTCATTTCACTTCAGTGACAAACGACACATACACAAACGACCGTTCACGCACGCGGACGACAGCGGCTACTGTAGTACAAACGACACGCCGTTTGTCACCCAACGACATGTCGTTTCCTCCAGTTCAAACGAACGACTTGTCGTCCCAGATCAAACGACGCGTAGTTTGGTTAAATGCACTAAACGACCGGTCGTCCGGTCTCTTATTTTCCAGATTTTGTTTTCAATTTCCAATCAATTTTTCACCTAACAAATCACTTCCAAATCATTCCTAACCTTCATTAATCACCTAATTAACATCAAAAACATAAAATTAACTATTCAATCACCAAAAATAAAAATTCAAATTTTTACCCAAATTTATTTAAAATAATTATCCAAAAATAATTATCCACCAATAATTATTCAAAATAATTACTCTAAATATAATTATCCAAAAATACTTATCAAAAAAATTATTCGGGATATTACACTCTCTGTCCCTTCAAATACTACTTCTTCCTACTTTATTTGAAAAAAAAAAATTGAGAACAAAATTGACAATTTGCTAGATTTATCCAAATAAGTGCATATTGATAGGTTAATGACAGCAGTGGAGCTAGAAGTAAATCTTGGTGGGGCCAGAAGTAAATCTTGTTGGGAGCATTGACCGTTGATGGAGTGATTTGATCAATGAATTTTGATATTATTTTATAAAAATAAAATTTAGATAAAATAATATAAAACAAAAATATTATATGATAGGTTGTATTTTAGGCGTGATTTATATTATACTTTGTGTGTGTTTTTACATGATAAATTGTCATTATTCATCTATTTTTATATCTTATTACTTCTTTGGTGATTTAGGTAGAATGTTGGTGAAACGATAAGAATTTGGGCTATTTTGGGCATATTTAAGTTTGGACTGTATTATGGCATGGCTATGCCATAGGGATGCGATAACTAGGCTGACTTATTATGAAATGGGCCTCGTGTAAGAACTATTGGGTCTGGAGATTTGAGCCTTGTGGACGTGGCTAAAGGCTTTTAATCTATTTTATTGCTGGACCAATTACAATTAAATTATTAATATTATTTTATCAATATTATTTAGAATAGAGTTAGGTTTTAAGAAGGGGCCACATATAAATACTTTATTATTAGGTGGTTGCTGGCTCTGTCTGCTCTTTTTTACGTCTTGAACAACAACTCCATTATTCATCTTTGGTCTTCTTCTTCATCATGTGTAACTAAACCTCTTTCTAATAGAGGTACAGTCAAAGTTCAATCCAGTTATATCGTGAGACTTTCATTCTAATTGTTGTTAAGCATTTCAAACGTTTATTCTTTCTCTGTGCTTTTTGTTCTTGCATTATTATTTTTGTTGAATGATTGATAAGGGCTCATTGATCAACTGACTAAGTAATATATAACTAATTAGGATTGATTGAGCGGCTCTCTTGATCTTAATACTAGTAGCAACTAACTCGAATTTATGTGGTTTGGGCATTGTTCAATGTTGTGGGACTGAGTAATCTAGTTTAAATGAATTACGGCGTTTCCGATTTCACTGGTTAGGATAGAGGTCTTTTTCGTTCTTAACGCTACCATAGATTAAATCTTATTAGGGCTTGGTTAGGAAAATAGTCTGCAGTACGTCTCGGGGTTATTATTAAGTAAGAAAAGATTGGTCATTTGAGTGTGTCACCGATGGTTAAAACTCTGTTTGTTCGAATGCTGGACATTTATTTTAGTGTCTGTGATCGGCTAAAGAATTGAACGATGAAGTACCTTGACTAGGCATTTCTTATTATTGAATTTCTCATGATTATTATTATTGCATTCCAAACATTTTCATTTTCTGCAATTCTTGTTCACTTTGATTTATACTCTCGGTTCACTTGCATTTATTGCATTGTTATTTTATTTATTTTCGTTGTCAATTGATTTTACTCATTCATTGCAGCCACATTCCATTTTAATTAAAATCATTAGTTTGAGTTCACTCGCACTCTCAACTCACATTTATTTCTAGTAGTTCATCTTACTTTTCTCTTTAGCAAGTAAACAATTATTCACTGATCCATGTGGATCGACCCTGCTCAACATTGTATACAAATTTATATTTTTTTGAGTAGATATATTATATTGGTAGTTTGACACACTACCACTGTACATAGTATGTAATCTATGGAGGGAAAGTACAACTTCTTAAGAAGTTGAAAACTTTATTTACTTGGTTGAACAAAAAAAGTTGAACTTCTCAAAAAGTTGACTAGTACTTGACTTTCCCTTAATCTCAGGAAATAACTTCTTAAAAGGAGAAGGGCGAATGATCAAGAAGTTATACTTCCTTAACAAATTTGACTCAACTTTCCTATAATATCCATAAGTTAATTTATTTATTTAGTTTTTTTTCTTCAACCTATTTTTCTTTTATTTATTTTCTTCTTCCACTACTAAATTAACTGTTATTTTTTTTATCTTTTCTATCATTGAATTAATTTCTTAATAAATATATTAAAAACTACAAACTATTAAATTAAGTATTTTTTAGTTCTTCTACCATTGAGTTAATTTCTCTTTAAGAATTTGTTAAACATGGCAATTTTTTAATATTTTAATGATTTTTAGTCAATAATTTATTTTAAAAATATTTTTTTAAAATGGTATATTTTACAAAGTATAATCTAATAATAACAAGGACATTATTGTTATTTTTATTATCTTTCTAAGAAGTAAGTACTAAACACTCCAAAAACTTAATTCTTCTCAGAAAGTAATTTTCAAAAAATAACTTTTTGAAAAAATGAACCAAACAAGAAGTCACTCAAATCATTCTTGTTCATTAATAACTTTTAAGTAATTATTTTTGTTTGTCTTAAAATCCTGAACTATCGATTTTTTGAACCATTAACGATATATTTTGATCTAACATTTTTAATATGATCACACTTTCTATTTTCTCTATTAAGTTAGGAAATGCAGATAAAAAAATATTTTTTTATGGATTGATAAAATACCACATTTAGTTGAGAGACTTAAAATATTAATAGTTTAGGGACTAGTTAATATGTTAAGCCTTAAGTTTTGTAAAGTATCGAAATTATATATTGATCATACAATTGAAATATAACCCACAACAATTATTTTTATAGGTATTGATAATCTAATTAAGTAGCATGTACATATTCAGTTTTTAGTTAAATTTAAAAGGAGAGGAAAATCGCTGGACTTGGAATTAATTAATATGTTGCTAATTATAATATCAGCTTAATATCGTTCAAATTATCTAATTGCAATGATTAATTAATCTAAGTATCATGATTAATTCTTTAACCATGCAATAGCGACCGCTAGTCCGTGCACCAAATATAACAGAAATTAACCAAGCTCATCAAACTTCTATCATCTTTCACAATTGATCAACCACATACCAATATTTTCAATACCAACTAATAATGGTCATTCTTTTATCAAAATGGTTCATTATAATGGAGATGGGTTGAGGTTTCTGCGTATATTTGGAGGGCGATATATAAATAATAATTATCATTTATGCACACCAAAGATTATTAAAATTTAGCTCAATTTTTCGATAATATACATATATGGATCCCACTTACAATTTTTAATATACAAAAATGCAACTTTTCTTTTGAACATTGGGGGCTATGTTTGAGTTCAACATCTAAATCTCTTTTTTTTTTTTTGAAAAATGAACTAAATATGTTGGGAAAATGTGAAATAAAACCATAAAAATAACAACAATCCATGTAAACAAACTCTTCCAGCCATGCTCACTCAATTAAAAAAAAAAGCTTCAAAAACATGCTACAGAAGGGTAGTACGTCCTTAAAAACTAATAAGAAATGTTGTATATCGTAAATTCGTAAATGTGTAGTTTGGTTGTTTGTCAATTTTGAGAATGCTTCTTACTAATTAATTCTTTCTTTTTTCTTCCTCTAACTATTACTACTATTGCCCATTTTAAGTTATTATTGATATTATTTTATAGCTCCATTTCACAATTGTTTAGAGCTTGATTAGAATCATAATGGCCGTGCTTAGTCAATTAACTTTTTTTTATTGTTTCACACTTTTTTTTCATTTCACCGACTATAAAAGAAATAAAATAAAAAGTGGAGATATTTTTTTATATTAAAATGGAAAAGAGGAAGACAATGTAAATTGTAGAATTAAAATTTAGAGTAATACTTATTTAAAAAATTATAATACCATGAACGAAAAATGCAAAAAAGACCAAAAAGAACAAAGAGAAATGATAAAGTTGCTGAGATACTCAGAATAGTCCCTATAAATTGTAAATTGATAAATTACAAATTACTATGTAGTAAAAAAAATTAAAAAAATGTCCTTTAAAATTTTCAATGTGTAATAGATATTGTGAATGTATAATATATGCAATATGCTAAATAAATATGCCACAAACAAATATACTAGCAATCGCATGGATTGAGTTTATCCAAAAACTTTATTTTTTGTACTTCTGTTGTAGAATAGATGTTTTTCTTATCAAGATTTGTAGAATATTAGATTGAGTTTCTAGAGTTGTAGCATGGGAATGTAATGAAAGGAAGAATCTTAGCTACCAACTAGCTAGTTACAATGTATAGTATAGGCTTATCAATAAATTATTTTAGAATCTTGGTTAAAAAAAACCAATGGAGAGAAGACTGTAGTTTTGACCGTTGGCCTACCATTCTCCAAGTAGGAGAAAAGGGTATGCTTTAAAAAGTGAGGGAAAGCCATTTCTCATCTTACAGACCTCACCATTCACTCCATATGTCTTCGCCATAACAACTGCCCATTATATTGGTAACTGTGGCCTCTTTTTTCTTCAACTGTCATCAAACCTCTCTCTCTCTCTCTCTGCAACTTTCTCTCATTACCCTTCTCTCTTCTGACCTTGACAATCCAATCCCTGCAAACACATCCCCTCCTACTTCATCATCATCTTCACAATAATGCTTTATAAACAAATGCATGTCAAACCTTGTTCACCTGTTTCACCTACTCATTATTATTACTTCTACTTTCATGGAAATTATCTTCCCATAATTCTTATACTCTTGCATTGTCACAGTGGTGGTTTTATTTCCTGCATAATACTAACTCAATGTAACTCGAGCTGTTTCGACAAGGTTTCTGCAGTGCAATCTTGATTGAAATTGTATTGCTTCAATAGTTTTGATGTTGTTTCCTGTCTGAACTTTCTTGCAAGCTGAGATATCTTTTCCGGGTTGGTCACCAAAACTAGCGTCACATCTTTAACTGCTGGTATAAATAAATAAAAGGTTAAACTGTTGTGGTCATAAAGAGAATGTTGTTATAAACATGTAACTAATTAGTAGAAAGCTTACAGAATTGGTAATCCACCAAGCGATAACAAATCGAAGTTATTAAGCAATAACGAAGAGACATTTCGTGAATTTAATGCAGCTTTCTGACATAGAAAGTCAGGTATTTTCTGCTTCAAGTTTGGATGGAACTTATATGAATGGCTGTTGGATCTTCCCTCTCTTGGTTGATGCAATATCATATGACTCTTAATCACCTAATCTGAGAATTGAGGATTTCAGGGTCCACAAGTAATCTGTAACTTCTAAACTATAAAACTGTCCTAAAGCCTGCTTCAGAACCATTACAAATGGTTTCTTGTGTTTCTTCAGCTTGACACAAGAAAAGTACACCTACCTGCCAAACTATATATGTAGCACAAAACATCTATTTATGTTCATGTTTCTCCTTTCCAATTAACTTGTTTCGGTCGTTTTCATTTTCCATTCTGCAGAAATTAGGAACATCCCTTTCACAACCATCTTGACTCTTATAGCAACGACTTGTAGACCAAGCTCGGGTTCAAATCTCATGAGCAACAACTATCTGAAACAACTTAGTAGCGGCAACTACGAAACAGAAGAGAGAAAATGCCACTTTGAGTACAACTCACTTTTGGGAAGGTAGACAGGGATGCAAATGTCAAAACTGTTGGCAGGGATACATTCCTTTAAATGAATTTTTATACTAACCTTGATGTAATATGGCACCTTTACATTCTCTAACAAAAAATCAGGCATACCTAAGGGATCAAATAATGTGTATGTTATTCTAAATTATGAAACAGGGCTCCTCCGACAAAGTCTCATCCACCTTTTCCGTTTTGAACTTACCATGGAAAAATGGCATTTGAAGGTGATATCCATTTGATGGACACCGACCTGCATCAAATGTACTTTTCAATGATTTATAGTTCTGACTACAAATTCGGTATACAGACTCATTTGACAGAGTTTCATCAACTATTTACACGTTGATTAACCATCAAAAAGCTTAATTGATGGTGACTTTTCTAAAAATATGCAACTTCCTGCATCAAAAAAGAGACCTTCCAATAAATATATTGCTCCCACTGACGGAGGGCGTGTAGTTGAAGGAAACTCTTAAAAGTATACAAGTACGAAAATATATCAATAGCATAAAGGACAAATGCACTGAACCTTTTCTTTCGGCTCAAGTGTTGATTGACGCAATATGCTCAGAAAGTCCAATATGAGTGCAATATTCTATTTATTTAAATTTGACACCAGGGAGCTTATATTACTTTAACAACCCTAACGGAGATGATTACCCAGAAAGAATTGTCAATGATATTCAACATATTCAAGAGTGGCAGCAATAACTTAGCAATCCATTTATATGAAAACAAAGTTGCTCTCTAATGGAAAATTTCAAATTCAGATTTCTATTTGTCAATATCTGTATAACATAGTCTTCCACAATGTTTGAGTGTAGATAAAGGAATATCCTGAAGTCTACTGTTCCGCACGATCTCTGAATTTGATGCATAGAAGTCAAATATCAATGAAGATGAATGCAAACAAAAGTGCTAAAATTAATCACTAACAACTGAATAAGAATTGTCATCGTTGTACAATTGGTAGTTAACGATACGAAATTGATATGAAGTTTACTGAATTTGCCTTCTAACAATTTGCTTAAGTGCCTTGCTTAGAAGTTTCCTTTCACAACTTTCTTCTTACATATATTGACAAAAGCTTATTCCTCTGGCCTTTCTATTCATGTCTCCACTAACCAGTCACCAAATTCTCTTAACATTAGCTTCATAGAACTTGTTTAATTATTCCAACAATAATTATTCCATGCATCCACTACTCTACTATAAGATTCAACCATTATTTGATACCTAGTTAGCATCTCTTAACTCTTCCTACTATGATCTTGATAAAAAGGCATCTGATATTAGAAGTGTCAAGAACCTTTTCCTTGTTTGTGACAGAATGGGAAAAATTCCAATTTCTTTGTCCTTCTTCTGAATAGTGATCATGAGACAGACCTGAAATCAGTCAGCCTGAACCAGGATGACATAGGACTTGAGAAATAGGACCCTATAGGCTATAAATTATTAAGCAAACACGGCATAATTGACAAGATGGTTCACGGTAAAAAAAAAAAAAAGCAAGTACAAAATTGAAGCTCGAATTAACTACTCAAGAAATAGGATCAAACAAGAATAAAAATACACTCTAAATCTACAGTTCTCAAAAGCAATCATAAAAATTACAAACAGTATTACTGATATATCCAGGAAAAAAGAAGTTTCGTTGGCATACGAAAGATAACAGTCAAAGATATACTCAGCAACAGAAAGAGATAAATTACTTTTGTGCATAAAAAAATTCAATGAAAATAAACAGTAAAATGTAAAATTCCGATAATTGTGCTTACATTACGTAATTACAGGCTAAGAAAGTTGGGGAACACATTGAAGTGGTAATGAAGACAATCTTTAGTAAAAAGAAACATCATGATGTTATGATGAGACCTTAATTAGTACATTAATGTGAAGCACTATATGTGAATAATAAGATGATGCTGATGTTACATAAACTAGACAACTTTGTTAAAAGCTTTAATCAATACTCTGCTGATATTCATTGTACTGAATTTTCTGCAGTTACCTATAGCAGAAATCCCAGGTGAATAATGATGGAAGCAATCAATTAGTAATATATCAGTCATGAAATCCCTCAACGATTTTTCTCTTCAAAATAACTAAAGAAAAAATCTTAATGCTTTTCTCTAATATTTGTGAAAAAATCTTAATGTTGTTTGGAAGCACAGTACTGAAATCTCAGTTTCCTGAGTGTAAATTGGTAATGTTGAAGTGAAATTTTTTTGGGGAAGATTGAAGCCAAATTTTCAAGGAATTGTATCAAGCTAAAGAGGGACAGATTTGTGAAGGAAAACAAGCAACTGGTTGGCCATGGATGAATACACGGGAGTGGCACTACCTGGGTGGCCACTGCCGTGGCCGTGCCCGTGGAGCAGCAGCTTGATGCGTTTCTAGACACGGACGCTTGAACTTGCCCGTGGAACGATTGACTTCGACCGTGTCTTGCTTCCCTTGTCCGTGTAGACCATTATGACAGGTTTAGGGTTGGTTTTAGAGTTTTCCTTGTCTATTTTGGCTTTGTATTCCTTATAAACATATATAAGGTGGATTGAGAAATATCTTGGTAGCCTTTGTAAGCCTTGTGGTTGTTTTCTAAGAGAATAAATAATCCTTCATCTCTCTGCCTGTAGACGTAGGTCGATTGAATGAACCACGTAAATCTTTGTGTTTTTGGTGTGATTGTTATCTTTACGTTATTTCTGCGTTATTCTATCACATGTTTTCTTGACATAAATGCAATGTACCACAAAGGTTTCTTATTGTAACACGTATTTCTTTGTGTTTCAAAAGCCTAATTCTCTCACCTTTTCAATGAAAACAATACATTTTCAAGGACAAAATGCGAAATGTCTAGGAAAAATGAAGTTAGATGCTTTGGGGTGCTAACTTAATTGGGATGTCTAACTGTATTGATTTCTGACCTCAATCTTTTACTAAATAAAAAAAAGGACAAAATGCGGAATGCAACTATCAAATTGATAAGAACATTAGTCAAATATGTATTTTTTTCAACCATCAAATTTACATGAATTATTACCGCTTTAGAGAAAAAGTTATTCAAGTCAAATTTTTAAAAGTTAAAATAAATAATTTAGAATAAAATTGGAATATTAGAAACTTAAAAAAATTCCAAATAACAAATCATGGATGGCATGCTAATAATACACACATTTTGTGATATTTAGATGTGAACAAAGGATTGGCCGAAAGATATATGTTACTGCAACATATTGATCTAGATTTGAGAATGTAAAAGGGCTAAAAGAGATTTTAGCACTATCTTTTGCAGAGTCGTTTATGTGGAAAAATGTTCCAGGATTCTGGTTAGCATAATAGATTGAACAGGCTGCAAAAGACGTCCAAAATCTATTGCTTTCATTTACTACTGTTCAACCACTAAAACCTGTCAACATGAAGTTTGAAAAGAGAAAAGCACAGAAGAAGAGAACAAGATCACATTTTCAAAGGGGTTGCCGACACCTTCTTTAAAATGCATCAAGCTTGAAACAATATTGCTCAGTAGATCACAGCAGATAAAAGGAAACAAAGGAGTATTATTGTCAACAATATTACATGGCTTCGCATTAAATGAGAATTAATTAAATGAGCAAGCTAAGGATGTATCAATTGCTGATGCAAGTAAGAAAGGAAAATTGTACGACAAGATGTATAAGAGATCTATAAGAGATCCATCTTTTTCTTTGTTCTTCAATGGTAAATAATAAAACTAGTGCAAATTGTAGAACCAATGAGGCCATTAGATCTGAGGAGGATATCCCAAAAGGCCAAGCAACCTTTTCACAATTTTAACTATTCATAATCAGACATATTTTTCTTTTTAAAAAAACAGAAACTAAAGAATCAATAACCACAGTTGAGATATGCCAATTATGTTGGCATCTCTCTAACATCTTAACTAGCTATAGTTTAAATAAAGAAAAATTCTTATTTACATTAGGTATAGGAGTAGGAACCAATCAAAAATTGTTATTTAAATAATTGGTTTATTTTAAGAACATGTTTCGAAACAAATAGTAGTTTTTGAATTGTTTAAAGTAGGAGTGGAGCCCTATACTAAGTGTAACCAAGAATTTTTTTTTTGTAACAAGGAACCAACAACTCAGCCCAGGGGATCCCCATTTATTTAGGGCTTATCAATAAGTTTAGTACGCAGGCCTCCAGATCTAGATGAAAAGAGGCGTAATTCAAGGCGGTCCTGAGAGCAACACACCTCAAACCCGCACCTCGCCCATGCTACGCTCGCACCTCACCAGCTGTTCTACCTGCACTGGGTAACCAATAATTTTCCTTAGATGAAAGCGTAGCATTTGGCATTTACTTTTGAAACTCTCCGGCTAGAACTTCTCTCAAGATGTAAAAAACACTTCGTGGTCATCAAATGCTGAGAGATTACAGGATACATGTCACTTATTACTCTCATCCAATTTAGTGATTGTAACACTATCAAGAACAAACTACCAGTCCCTGGTTTATCATGGTTTAGAACTACATCAAGAAGAGTCACACTAAATATTGCATGTACTCAATTCAGAACGAGCAAACGCATATACAGTAAATAGATAGCATTCATTTCCCCCAACTAATTCGCTGAGTAATCACACAAATACGAAGGCAAGGCTCAATTGAGAGTTGCTACCCACATCAAACAAGCACAAAAATCCAAACTGGACCATCACGCATTGCTCAAAATTAATCCTAATCGGTTCACAATTGATAAAGCAGCAATCTTTAATGAAAAATCTAGGAAATTACAGATACCCAGTTATTAAAAACCGCACAAGTCCATCGGTACTCTGCAACCCGGAGTCTTGGGTGTAATTTCGCAACGAACAGGTAACCCCACATTGAGTAAACTAACATTACTTCACATGCAAAGCTTTCAAATTTCAACAATAGCGACTGAAAGCGAGCATTGTACTTGAACATCGTATCTGAAACATCCCGTAAAGATGACACGTGGCTTGAATTCGTGCTTTTTTGGCAATGCGGTTAAAGGCCGAGGCAACTGCTTCATGCGCACTTTTTTTAACAGTAGCGCCGGTGGATAGAATAATGAATTGAAGAAACGACAGCGTTTTGGGCTCCTTTAAACTCCTCAATTTGCTCTGTACAAGTCTATCGGCTCTTCTTTATTCTTGTTTACGGACACAGAATCCAATCCACTCGTAATTCTCCGTTTCCGTGACTTTTTGAAGAAAACTCTGTTTTCTATGTTTCGTTATAAATGCGCAGACTTTTTACGCCAAAAGGCGGAGTATTTGCTACTAATAAACCCATAAACTTTTTCTTCAGTTATTTGAATCAAACCAGTAGACAAAATTGCATACAAGAATGGAGGAATCCGTTCTTGTATAAGCAATCATGCTCCATCAACTCTTCCATAACAGATTTTTTTTTTCTTTTTTCGTTGGCTTAATACATGTGTACCCTAAACTTGTATTAAATATACAATTTCCCCCAAAACTTTGCGAATGCTTATTTATCTCTCTGAACTTGCAAAACGACAATACAAAACCTCCTTAAATTTGCAAAACGATAATCAAATAACCTTTTTTACGGATTGTTTTAATCACAATAAAGAATCGTGAGTTACACGCATTTGGTGTGGAAAATAATGATGTCAACCTATCAAAAGAGACTGCCACATCAGATTTTTTTGTTACCAAAACCCATCTTTAAACCAAACCAAAAACACAACAAAAACCAAAAACCACCTTCAAACCCATCTTCGAACCAAACCAGAAACCACAACAAAAACCAAACCCCATCTTCAAACCAAACCAAAAACCACAACAAAGAACCTTCCTTCTTGAAACACCATAGACCACTGCACATCCTCTCTTTCTCACCACCATCATCTTCAACAAAATAAGAAAAAATTTTAGAAATCAAACTTCGACCACCATTGTTGAAGTTGCTTCACCTCCGGCCGCATCACGTTCAAGCCGCTACCCGCTTCATCTCCAATCGCCGTGGTCCAGCCAATCTCCTCTCTTCCTTTCTCTTTATTTTCTCTCTCTCCATCGCTGCTCCGATCTGTGAATTGCGTCTCGTCGGCTCCGTCCGCCGTGAATCGCGTTCTCCTCTAGTAGCTTCTCCTTCTTCTCCACGCTCTCCTCCAATCTGGGTTTTAAATCCTTAAAACCCGCGCCTTGCCTTCATATTCTTTCACTCTTTGCTCTCTCTCTTTATTTTCATCTTACGGTTTTTATTGAAAACGCAAAATAAAGAAAAATCTGAGATGGTGGAAAAAATTTTTGACCTGGGTTTTGAGTTCATTTGTGAGTTAATTTGTGAATTAATTTGTGAGTTAATTTGTGGATAATGCAACTATATAATGCAGACAAGACCAATTTTATCTGGACCACCAATAAATTCAATAACATGAAATCCATTAATGTCTCTCCAGTCAGAAATTGAAACAAACAATTAAACTTCCTCCACTCTGCCAAAAGAGAAACGCACATTTTTTGCAAAAAATAGCAAAAAAGTGAAACCAAGAATTAAAGAATGAAATTGTAGATAGCATATAGAACAAGAACATCGATAATTTGATATATAATTATATACATCGAGTAAAAAGCATTCTCACACCCGAACGAGACAGTAAGCAACCGGGAATGGAGCGAACAAATGGGTTTTCTTATTCACACAATAGGCAGCCCAAAAAACAATCCACTTACGTACATGGAACACATATTATTTCATTGAGCAGTGGAATGATCTTGCATCCTTTGAATTGGTTTGATCTTTTAGTTGCTGGAGTTTATTTGTGTTTTGAGTTTCTGGGTTTGGAGTGAGAGAAAGAGAGATGAGGATGGTGAGTAACTGAGTATGAGTGGTTTGGGTGAGTGAAAATGGTTTGGTTGAGTGTATGGTGTGTGAGAGAGTGGCTTGGGTTGGTAATATTGCCACATCAACTACTTAAGATGATCAAACGCGCTTTGAGCGATTGAAAAACACTGAGATTGTCATGTTAATGTGTAAGGGGTTAGTTGCTCCACATTTGCAAGTTCAAGGGGATGGATAAGTATTTGCAAAGTTCAACGGGATAATTGCATGTTCAATACAAGTTTAAGGGGGTACACATATATTAGGCCTTTTTCGTTTCATTGACAAGAAGCAATGGAAGCTGATGAATGCTAGGATTAAATTATCATAACATAATCGAGTTTTGCTTTATTGAGTTTCTCACCATGACGCCAGAACGAAGTCCAATGAAGCACCATGGCAGTCTTGCCCTAGGCCAAGGCAGCAGGTTCTACCCTGCTAAGTCTTGAGTTTCATCTACTCAGCTCTTAAAACAAAGCATAACGAAGAAGAACATAGCTCGTAATGGGAATAAAACGCGTCAGAACTTCTTGCAGTTCATAACAGAACTTACAACAGTAAATAATCACTATCCATTTGTACAGGTATAGGAAGAAAAAGAATAAAGTAATGAAGGTTTACACAGCATGAACTCTCACATTCAGCTCCTCGTTACAAGAACTTGTGTTTGAAGCAGAAGAGACTCGGAAATCCCTTTTGGTGTCGGGATGATTTATTCTTCGTCCGCTTCAAGACCTGGTATGTATTCCAAACTGACGTCAAAAACTACTGGACTGTTTGGAGCAACCCTTGGTCTTCCTGGAGCTGAAGTTAGACCTTTTGGGAATGCCAGCTGATGAAAATAAAGGATGCATTTAGAGGTTTATTTTTGCTGTTCTACTTCAAAATAGAAGTTCTTGTTTAGTTGACATGAAGACATTGAAAAAAAATGTACGCATGAAGGAATATTCCTACCTTCTTAGCAACCAAACAAGCTAAGCGAAGAAAAATAAATTCAGAAACTAAATTGTAGATGACATTTGAAAACTAATCAATCCTACTGCAAGATTGGGAACTCTAGAGTTTGACAAATTCCTCATGAGCATACTGAGAGGTGAGAGCTATTCGAAGTTACAAAAAAAAAAAAATTAATGCTCGACAAATTTTAAGGCCATGAGGGTAGTTACACTTGCAGCACTTGAGCTGTAAACTGATTGTAGAGCGTATAACAGCTGGGGACAGCATAAAATAAGCATTATCAGAACTGCTTGAAATTAGCATGGCAGTACATTACAAAGAACATTTTATTACCATGTTATGAAGATTCATGATCATTCATATAACCATGTATTTTACGATTCAAAACCAGACAGATAATAGACCACGGTTTCTCTATCATTTTTCTTTCATTAAGATGAATGTTGAGCAGTATTTAAATGAATTACCGGTCCTGGAATGTATAGCCGACGCTTCCCTCCAACTTTCATGCTCAGAATTCCTTCATCGAGTCCTTCGATCACCTACTCTAGTCAACGATATGGAAAATTAGCACATGTTTTGAATGAGAACACAAAGCTTCATGAATAAAACTGGTTTAAGAGGTTCAATCCCTCTGGATCTTTATAATACCATGCAGTTTGTTTGGGATCATTCAGCAATCTATAACAATACAGCACTATATGATCAATTGATGAATAGAAAAGCAAGAAACTTTGCCAAATTAGATAACTGCATTTTTAGGTATTTCAGAGCTAAACAAACAATTTATACTTGAAATCATTATGAGAATATGCAGCTAAAAATACACACATCCACTTTCTTTGGTATTATAAAGTGCAACGAGAACTAAAACAATGGCTTGGGAATTATGATTTCGTTGAATTGGTCTTACACCAAATATATGGACCTTACCTGACCGGAGCCAACACGAAAAATATAGGGCTGCCCCTTCTCTAATGAACTGCAAAATTTCAGAGAGAGTTCTTGATCAAAAAAATTGCAACAATTTTTATCAGTGTTCAAATATTATAGCTTGCTCATCTATTTAATGTTTAAAGCATAAAAATAGACTGCAATTTATAAACCTTATGTCCATGCTTCTGTTCAATTACCTCATACTTTTTCTAAACTTAATTATCATTATCGCTTCCACGTTTAGCAAAGTGACATTGGAAATCACTGTCTTAAAGAGGTAACATTTACCGTTAATTACGAAATACATAGAATCTTTGATACTTCTAATTATTGAGTCCTGACTATTGAATTCTAACAAGCCATGACTGTAAGTTCTAGCTAATTTGATTGTCAACTGCGTCAACATATATCTGCTTAGTACCAAAATGAAACCATCCATAAAAAGAATGACCTACTTACCTATCAAAGATTTGTCCTGAAGGAACCATGGCAACATAATTAGCAGCCACCTGTTATTATAAATAAGTTTGGCATGAGAAAAAGTCAGACCGATGAAGGAATACTGAACTTCTCAATGAATTTACCAGAATGATTTCATGTTCAAAGTAGTCATCAAGAGGAGAGAAACTATTCCTCTAATGAGAAATAAGATTAAAGCAATTAAATCGGAGAGATAAAGGAGTTACTTCATTCATTAACAAAAGGATTAATTTATACAAGCAGAATTCGGATATTCATTCTCTTAAGTAAAAACACTAGCTTTTCACAGAGTTGAGTTCGACATGTAGAGCTTTGGTACTGAAGGTTTGCGTTGCACTTATACTAACAGGACACGCAAGTGAGAGAAATTCATGCACCTGGAAACCAATTGGAGGACTAGGACCATAGCCAACTTTTATATCCTTGTACCGCAATCCAGACTCTGTAGTTACCATAGGTACCTTGATTAAAAACAATTACTGTGAGCCTCAGAAATAAGCGTTAAAGATACCAGACAGGCCAATAAACATGGCTACAGAAAACCAAATTTCAGCTTAATTCATGATGCATTAATCATAGTTCACTAACATAAAACAAAATGCTGTACATGAAAGTTGAAACATGATCATAAACACTAATAAGCACTAAAGAGATGTTACAAACAAGGGGCCTATGTAATCTCACCATACATTTTCAAGCTCTTTCTCACACGAATTGTCACATAGTTTCGGCTTTTCTTCAGGAGGCAAGCCAGCTCCCGTGGCATCAATTGATCCTACAAAAATGCTTGTAACTCCCAAAACCATCCCAACAACATCCCTACGCTTAATTAAACCGGTGTCAACCTTCAATTCTCTAGTCCTTGAAGCTTTCGAGCATCGAATTACCATACATTGAACTATATTGCCAGAAGTACAATGACGATTAAAACCTACATTGCACATATAAAAATGAAATCATTTCACTTAACTAGACCAAACCCATTCACCAAAATAAGAAAAATGCACTAAAGAACACTTCTTCTCTCTTTTCTCTCGACAAACTGAGATTAATTGTTTCAACAGGCCTGAAAGTATATAAAATCTCAACTTTAAAAGACAAATTTTAAACTGTAGAATCTTTAAGCATTAAATCAAATGAAGGCCACCGGTTCAAAGTTGAAACCCCTGTGTTCAACCGCATCAACCCGTCCTTTTAAACCAACAAACCCAGTTGAGCAATTTTGCATTGTAACACAAATGAATTCAAGAAAATGTGGACAGTGAAGTGCTTACCAAGTGGGAGGAGCAGAGACGAAGAAGCCATTTTTCTCTGTTATTTTCAGAAAGTTGAGGACTTTGTAGCGTTTGAATGTGGATAACGAAATCTCGTTGGTTTATAGTTACTGTTGCTGACTCAGCAAAGGGCGGAATCGCCTATTGACGAAAATACAAGGATTAAAGTTCAGTTTAATCAAAGATTAGGTACTTCGATGCAATATATTAAGCGACGCCGTTTAGCTATTAAATGTATATACGGCATCTTTGCGTTACTTCACGTCTTCACCGCCAACACTCCGGCTCTTCAAGCTCTTGAGCTCTCCACAGTTTCTGTCTGGAACTCCAAGGTACGTGCTTTGAGTCTGTTTGGTTCCTTAGAAACTGCAAGAAATTATGGTTCTTTGTTTGATTTTCTGTAAAACAAAAAGAAATAGAGAGAAAAATTATATTCCTGCGGTTGAAACTTTGAGACTTAGGGAGGTGGGGCCGGCAACGGAATGATTGCCGGCGGACGGAAGGTGGTGGCAGGTGAGCAGTTAAGGACGCCAGACGAGATTTCTTTTCTTCCTCCCTCTCAATCTCACTTTGCTGTTAGAAGAAGTTTTTTTACAAACCCATGTCGTTCTCGCTCTTTCTCGCTCGTCCCGACGATCTTTCTCTCTCATTCGGTCTATCACTGTCGATGCTCTTTCTGTCTCGTCGCTCTTAGTCTCTGTCGCTGCTCTCTATCACCTTCGACGCTCTCTCTGTCCCCAAGCTCTAGTTGTCTCTGTCGCGGCGAAAGGCAATATTCAGGTGGGGGACGACTGGTCCGCCAGGTGGGGTTGGCGGGGTATCCCCATGCGGTTCGCCGGACCTGGGCCGACCCCCCCTGGCTCCGCCCCTTTTAGGTTTTATAGATAATTATGTTTTAAATTCAAAGTTTGAGTCTTTATCTCTTTTTATATTAATTACGATTCGGTTTTTGTTAATGTTATCGTAGGACATACTCTTGTAGCAGTAATGGCTGATGAACCTTTGTTTGAGGATATCTTTGTGGTTGATAGACTGGACCCTGATGGTAAAAAGTTTGACAAAGGTATGTAGTTTTTTGTTTAAATTTTGCTTCTTGTTTACATGTTTCAAGTTTCTGTTTTCCGGATACTCCCTATGTTTTTTGCTCTCGGTGATAACATTTTTTGTATAATAAAATGGGATTATTTTATGACTTCATTTTGGAGCCTGAGGAGGTGGAGTTGCCATGTGTGATATAAGTAGAAATTGTGCTTATGAGATGAAAGTGCTTACGTTCTTTAGATAAGAACTGACGATTTTGTAGTGATTGAAAATTATCTTTTCTATCTAAGCAAGTGTCCTGCTAAGTTTAATAGTTTGATTATGGATTTCAATGTGATTCATGTGATCCCAGTTTTCACAGTACTTCCTGGTAGTTTATTCTGTTATTCTGAGCCATTGTTTTGTTATCTGCTCATTAGCTGCATTGCATTCCCACTTATTATATTCATTCTGCAGCGACTGATATATTTCATCTAAGCTATTATTTAAACAAAGATATAATCCTCTCATTAAATTGAAGTTTCTTAATTTAAACAGGGAATTGATTTTTAGAATGTGTAGTTTGCAAAACTTATGGATATCCTGGCTTTTGAAGATATTAAACTTAAACAGGAATCAAACTCATTACTGCAGCCTGACTTAAAATTTTGCTCGTGAAGTTACTTCTTTTGAAATGTAATAAATTCTTGCTAATGCAACCTCACCTCATGGACCTCATTCTAAATGTAATAGCTACTGATTGAAATCTATTCATAGTATTTGGTTTTCATATTATGCGTTGTTAGAATTGTTACATGCTGCTATAATGACCATTCTGCCTGAACTTTCACTTTGCATGAAATGAAATATGTTTTGATTATTTACTGATTCAACTATTTGTGTTGCATATTTTACTGTGAATAGAATTCATTTCGAAATGCAGCAAACTTACTATTTCAGCAAACTTACTATTTCTGTTTTTTGCTTTTTAGTTTCTCGAATCGAAGCACACAGTGACAGATGTAACATGTTCATGCATCTAGATGTTAACACAGAAATATATCCCATGGCTGTAAATGATAAATTTACAATGGCTCTGGTAACCACACTAAATTTGGATGGGACACCAGACACCGGCTATT